>CAMXCT020000028.1:0-155000 GCA_947184155.2 Cladocopium goreaui
TAATGTGATGTGATGTAATGTAAGGTAATGCAATGTAATGTTTGTATGTATGTATGTATGTATGTGTTTATGTTATGTTATGTTTTGTTAAGTATTGTTGTGTTATGTTTTGTTATGTTTTGTTATGTTATGTATGTTATTTTTGTTTGTTATGTGTGTTTTGTGTGTTATGTATGTTTTGTGCGTTTTGTGGGGGTATGAATGCTATGTGTGCTATGTATGGTATTGGATGGTATGTATGTAAAGTATGTAATGTATGTAATGCATGTAATGAATGTAATGTATGTAACGTATGTAATGTATGTAATGTATGCAATGCATGCAATGTATGCAATGTAAGCAATGTATGCAATGTATGCAATGTATGTAATGTATGTAATGTATGTAATGTAATGTAATGTACTGTAGTGTAATGTAATGTAATGCAGTGTAATGTAATGTAATGTAATGTTTTGCAATGCAATGCCATGCAATGCAATGTTATGTAGTGTAATGTTTGTATGTATGTATGTATGTTTGTGTGTTTGTTTGTTATGGTATGTATGTAATGTAATGTAACGTAATGTAATGTATGGTATGGTATTTTATGTATGTATGTATGTGTGTATGTGTGTATGTGTGGATGTGTGCATGTGTGTGTATGTGTGTATGTGTGTATGTGTGTATGTGTGTATGTAATGTATGTTTGTATGTATGTATGTATATTTAAATCTTCTTCAATCTTCATTTCCTCCATAGTCATGTTTTGACCTATTTTATATGAGGTGATTCAAGTCAATTTTGTCATTGCAATTGTTGCTGAAACTTTCCTCCGGGCTATCAGAGTCCTTCGGAGAGTATCTCCTTTATATAGCCTGAACGGAGAGGAGGGTAACAGATTGCATCTCTGTTTGACTGTCAGATAATGGAAGGAATCATGGATGATCATGGATGCATCCTTCTTTTTTTCGCTACTTCAGCACTAAGCATGCATATGTACTCAATGCCGCAAGTCGGTTGGGTGGCGTTGACTCGGGTGGGGCATGTCAACGCTAATCGGAACCTGTAAACGTGCTCACGAATGGGGTGGGATGGGGAGAGGTTGGCTGAGGGTGGGGTGGGGGCATGCTAGCATTCATCTCCGCTGGCACTTTATTGATGCTACCCTGTGATTTTAGTGGGATACGGCGGCATGTAAATGTTGATTTGAATTCGCATGAACTTGAATGAACTCGCACATGCACTTTACGGGGTGGGCCTTGGATGCCTTACGGGGTGGGCCTTGGATGAAGTGCATAGAGCTTGCAGTTGCAAGTGGCAGTGTCCCGGCTGACAATAGTTTATAATCATTGGGAATCATATGTTACCCCCAAGGCCCTTGTCTTACAGAAACTTGAAGGTGTTCTCAGATAGCAATGCTGCACTCTGAAGGTGATTCCAGTGAATCCCCGTTTTGGGAGATGTGTTTCCTGTGGGGAAAAGGGACTGTGAGGGGCACAAGGGTGAGAGAGTCAAAACCCTGCAAACACCGCATGAAGTGTGACATCTGAAGCGTCTAAATGGGGACAGTGTTCCAATTGGAATGATGTTCGTGATTCAATGATCTCCGTCTTTGTACTTGTTGCACTTGTTCTCTGTTTATGGTCCTTTTACACAGTCAGTGAGGCTTTAGAACTCTTCACATCTTGTGTTGTGCATGCCGCCTTTTTGCAAGTGGCATTTGCAACCCCAGCACAACTAGGTCTTGGCTTAGTCACATGGCAACAGTGACGGCTCCGCAGCAAGCAGCTTACGACTGAATCCTGAAGTCATACAGAGTCACCAGAGATCACCAGAGATCACCACCTCTGAAGGAACCAGAGCCCGTCTGACCGTCTTCCATTTGAATTCAGTCTGAGCCAAGGACCAATCCTGACTCGAAAGGGACCCCGCCGCTGTGGTCTGCTTGGTCGTTCCCGTTACATCTTTGACATTTTGGCAAAGAGGAAACCACATGTACTGCAGCTGCCAGCCAGTGCCAGCCAGTGCCAGCCAGTGCCTGGAATGTGAGGCGAGTCGTCTTCTCATTCAACATTGGCCCCGTTCAGGGCCCAATGCCGTGCCACCCTCAGCTCATGATAGATGCACTGATAGATGCTGATAGACTGATATATTATATAGATGTTTTTTTTCCTGGACAATGGACTCTGGTGCAGTGCTCGGTGAAAACATGAAGATCCTTCAAGCCCTCAAGCCCTCAAGCCAAGCCTTGCAACGTGTGAAACACTGCAGCCTCTCGGGTCTCAGAGCCGGGTCTCCGTGCAAGTGGGGTGCAGTTGGTCACCCAGGCCAGGACCAAGTTTGTCTTTACTAATGCGCTACGTCCGCTACGTGCACTCAAGTGAATTCAGATTCCTGAGGATCTATTTGAGCCCCTGTCGACTTCCCATGCAACATCTGATGCAGTATAGTATAGAATCACAACGTTGCACAGTCTTGAAATGAATTTACTATTGTTGTGTTTTGGAATGTTTGGAATGATATGTTGAGCACCCTCACACAAGGTGAAAGGTGCACCCCCCGGTTGCAAGTTGGTTTGTAAACCCCATTGACTATAGTCACTATAGTCATATCCACCCACAAACCCTAGCTAACCAAGTTATATGTCAAGTTCACTATCTAGGGCCTAGGGGCCTAGGGGGCCTCACCTTGCAAGTTTCATAAGTTCGCTGTTCGGAGACCTGGTTCCAGGACTTGCTTTAGCCCATGAAGGGCTGGGGCACTGTCCTGCTGCTTGCCCCACTGGCCCCACTTGTTCAGGCAAAGTATGCTTAATCATGTTGAAAGATGTTGCAAGATCTGTTTTGGAAGCTGAGGTAGTAGCAGACTCTGCTGATTGCTGCACTTTCACACATTTTTGCAAACCTTAAACTTTCTTTGCACGACTATGCATATGTGCTTAATTTCAGTCCGGAGCCGCAGCACATGCATCACGCTTTCATTTGTTTGAATGCTTCCAAGGTATTTGTCATGCCAGATAGAAAAGACAAGATTGTGATGAGTGTATAGTGCCATATAGTGCCTGAAAGTGTCAATGGCCCACTATGCCTCTATCGTGAATAAAAGTGCGTTGGATGTTTGTGAAGGTTTGCGAAAGGCAGACGTTTGTGCTCAAGCCATGCTTGCTGCCGGAATGCCAGCTTTTGCGGTGAGCCTACTAAATACATTCCTCAAAGGCAGAAGCTGCTTGCAAGCATTTCAAGTGCCTCAGACTTTGTTCCCACAAACCGCGTTTTTGCCATGAGTTCCTGATTTGAGCTACTGTAGGTCTACTGTGATTTTTGGGTTGAAGCACTTGTTCTGCGATGAGGTCATGATCATTTTTAGCAGCCTGAGATCATCAGCACCCTGTCAATTTGAGGTAAGACGGCTAAGAGTGCACGGTGCGGACATCGTTACGTGATACCAAAAATCATTGTGCCCTTTGTGCCTTGAGGTGCAGGGATGGCGGGTATGGCGGGTATGGGCTCTGACGGCTCTGTTGTTTCTCAACCAGGCGTGCCGAGCATTGCCCAGCTATGCCGAGCTGCTCTGTTTTGAACGATAACGGCATTCGAATCGCTTCTCCAGGCATCAGTGGCAGTGGCGGCAGCTCCACAGTTCCATCAGTCAGCCGCTCTCTCCACTATTTCAAGCCAAGTTTCTGAATCTTCGAGCCAAATATTGCAGGATTTGAAGGCAAGGCATGGCAAGGCCACAACACATTGATTGCAGCCAAGAGTCTTACAAGACCTTGCAAGCAAAATGGAAAGTGCGTCCAGGATTTCACGCCAGCGTCTATCACGTCTGCAACTGATTGGCCTTGGGACCACCGTATTTGACGAGAGGAGTGTTGAGAGGACTGACTGATAATGACTAAGTCTTTGCAAGATCTGAGTCAGATTCTGGAACACAGATCCTTTTTAGCGGGACTTAGGTACCCCCACTTTGGCACCGCCAATGACATTATGAGACGAGGACCGCACCAGTCCTCAACACTGACCCAGTCACACTCTGAACTGTAAAGTCCAGAGGGAATGATCTTTCACCCTGCAGCACGGGGGCAGCCAGGCATGCCAAGGGAGGCAAGCAGAAAGAAACAAACCATTTGCCCACATCCAGACGGTCAATCGCTTTGGAGCTTTGGCTTTGCTTCAGGAGGCATAGATGCGGCTAGGGTTTGGAAGCTTGCCATTGTCGCAGCTTTGCTGGGGTCACTGACAGTTCCATGGTTTGCATTTAGGCAATTTTCTCCAAGCCTAACTGGACTGTTTCCGGAAAGACCTTCTACGATCTACGCCTGTTTGCTGAGATTTGCCGAGGCAGTGTGCATTCCAGGGAAGACGCTTTGCTGCACTTTCTGGCAACAGATTTGCAAGTCACTTGCTATACTTGTTACTTAATCTACTTAGCATTCGTCCTGCTAGCAAAGTGCACCGCTTGGATGGGGGCTACTCTGCCGCCCACATGCTTCAAGTTTTGTTTGCCGTTTTGTCGCATGCACCCAACAAGTTGCCAGGAAGCAAATGAAGTTGGAAGCAAAAGAGGCCGGCGGTCAAATTTCATGATTCCCACGTTGATTCTTGAAGCACGATAGCCTAGGGTCAAAAAGACCTGCATCGGAAGCTGAGGATTCCACTACACCACTTTGAAATTATTCATTTTAATGTTGGAACGTTTATCCTATGAACGTGACTGGTGCTTTTTATTTTCCATCCATTACAGTTGCAACGGGAGCCCTGTAGGAGACCGTCCAAAGCTATCCATGGAAGATGCTGCCGAGCCTTGGTGCAATAGGATGCTTGCAGTCAGGTTTCAGGTGTAGAATCTGGAGATTTTCAGCACTTTTCGCCCCTGGACTCAAAATTTCAAGGCCACCTGCGGATGTAGCGGCAGCTGGTCCTACCTTTGCTGATGGCGTCGGCGCTGGTTGGAAGCTAGAAGCCCCAGAAGCCCCGGAAGCCCCAGAAGCCCCAGGAGTCTGTTTGAGATTCTCAGTGGCAGACTCGTAGCTCTAGCCTGATTGAGGAAGATTCTTGTGAGCCGGGGCATGCGGCTTCAACATCGTGCCTCCAGCGATGTTTCTTTTCCTGTGAAACTTTCAAAGAATGTGACAGGTGTGCCGGGGATGTTACTAATTTATACTAATTTTACATAATGATGATGATAATTTTCCGTGCATCAGACATCATAACTTGGATCTTAATGCCCATGCTGCGAGATGAAAAGGTTCAAGCCACGCCAGATCAAGCCAGCTTTGCATGTGGCTATGCCTGTGTGACATCCGTATTGGGAAGTGAAATTCCAGCGATTGATGGGTTAGGTTTCAGCACTGCAGGCAATATTGCAAAGATGCTAACTTTAGTCCTCATACTACTGCAATTGAGCATTGCCAGAGGCACGCTTGCAGCAGGAGTGACTGAAATGGACGAGTGCATCAAGATTCTACCTCAGTGCGTGCATGAATTGTGGGAGTCAAATCAGCGTGGAGATGCTACCAACGAAGAAGAGCTAAGCTTTGGCTTGCTAGCAGCCTGGATGAAAGGGCTCTACACGAAGAAAGATCCACCTTATTTGGCGAGTGATCTCCAGTTGAGGGCATCAACTTTGAAGCAGCTGAAAGAATTGGCAAGCTTCAGCTTGGCCAGCCCTGACCACTTCAAATATGCAATTGGTGTGGGCCAAATGCTTTTCCTGTACTTTTGGTGGGGCTTACACCCGCCAGATGATGAAGACAACCGGCTTCTAGGTCCAAGTATCGAAATTGTATCTTTGTCTGCCAGCCTGCACACGGCCAGCGTGGCTGGAAGCTGTTCTTCACCGGGCATAGCTCAAATAGAATTTGAAGCAAGGAAATGCCCGTGGCGCTGGCGCTTCGTACTACTGTTGCTGGTGGAAATAGCCAAGCAGTTGGCAGCTTATAAAGATTTGAAGGGTGCTGCTGAGCACTTCCGTTTGGCAGAGGCACACCTCAAGACGATGCGGATGTTGCCCTACTTCGCACACCATCGAAGCTTGCTTCCAGGTCAAGGTCCCTACAGGGCCAATCACAACGATGATCTTCTGCGCAGTTCCCAGCACTGGCCAGTTTGGCCGCGCTCTGCGTGGCCACCCCTTGCCAACTTCCTGGAAGAACATGCCCACATTTTCCGTGCTGAACTTGATAGATTGATACTTGCTGATATGGACTACGATGAGCTTTTCCGAACAGTGCAGGAACAACAAACAGAGTTTACTCCACTTCCGAAAGACTGGGGCCTCCTGGATCTGATCCGCCAAGGCAACCGCACTGCAGTATGTCCTTACACTCCGCAAAGCTGTGCGTTGTTGGAAGAGCGTCCTGAAATCAATGCGCACTGTTTCTCAGAGCGCGTGCCCAATGCCGGGGTTGCCTTTGCGCGACTTCTTCCGGGCTCTGAAATAAAACCCCACTTTGCCACAGAGCCAAGTTTAGCAATTCACCTGGGATTGATAACACCACCTGGTGCAGAGATGTGGGTAGCCAACGAAACGGTGACTTGGTCCGAAGGCAAAGCAGTGGTGTTTGATGATACATTTTTCCACGGGGTGCGTCATCGAGGGATTGAGGCTCGTTATATCTTGCTCGCGTGGATTTGTCATCCTTGCGACTTGCACTGGAGAAGTTCAGCGCAGGATTCTTCTGCTTTGCCGCTCCATTGCGACAAGAAGATGGGTGACTCCTTATGAACTTATGATCCTCTACTATTCGTTATGACTCTTCTGGCACTGACTTGAAAGGTACATGATCTACCATGCCTCAGGTACATTGTTATCCATGTAACTGTTCTGGCTCTAGAGCTCGACCTAGGTAAACACAAGACTTCGTCACAAGCGGACAGAGGAAAACAGACATTTGCGGAAACAGTACTTCTTTGTCACCTTAGTTCCTCTATTTTTCGAGTTGGTAGCGGAGCCGGGAACCCCGGCAGTAACCCCCATTTAAGGTATCTGCTATACCCTAAGGGTCGACTCGACTGTTTTCATTTTCTTTTCATCCTTACTCCATTGATTGTCATCATGTTCACCGCCGTGCTGAAGTTGTGTGCCGTGTTAGTGGTGGCACTGGTGGGGTCTGTCTCAGCCAGTACTGGGCTGGTGATCAAGAGTCGCAATACCAGCGCTCTTGTGATCCAGTCCAGTACGGTTGGGGCAGGCTCGATCAGTGTCACTACACACTGGTATGCAGCGAGCAATGGTCGCAAAGCCCCAGTACAGGCCAGGCCCGAAGGCGAGTACAAGCCCAGTCTGGTGAATGGGGATCAGTGGAGGCAGGAGCTGAATTCGACCCTGGTGCGGCTGCACCACTCAAGGAGGAAGTTCAAAACGAACCCTCGGGATCAGCGTAGGGCAGAGCTTTTGCGTAGGCGACTCAGACGGCAGCAGAGATTAGTGTTTGAAAGAATGCTAAACATGTACGACTCTAAGCTGAAACATCTGAAGTCTCGTCACAAGGAACTCTGTGAGCTGGTCTATGGGAAAGATGCAGCCATTAGATCCAGGAACCAATGCATGACCGGATCCACAGCAGGCAATCGGAAGGTGAAGTCTCCTGAAGCCCATGGCAATTCGGGTTCGATGACCGCTGGTCACCGTGATGGTAGATCGCTCTCGGATTCGACACTATTGCTAGCCGCTGGAGGCGGCCTTAGCACATGTGCATTAGTGGCTTGCATGGTGCCAGGAAGGAGTAACCATCCAAGATTGCCCCCCGCATGGAGCCCAGAAATGGAGCATCAGTATAGCTTCAGTACTTGGTCTAGGGACATCTTAATTTGGAGCATTGCTACAGATGGGGATGCATCTCGAAAGGCGGCTAGTGTGATTTCTCAACTGCAGGGATCAGCCAGGGAATTCAGCAGAACACTTCCGCCGCAGACCATTCTGACAGGGGGGACCGTAAATGGTACCCAAACCGACCCACTAACGTTTTTGATGTATCAACTTAGCACCCGATTTGCCAGGCTAGGTGAGGAAGTCCGGCTAGGGGCAGTAGGAGATCTGTTGTCATTTGGAAGGGAATCCAATGAAAGGATCGACATGCTGCTGACTAGGTTTGATACTACCCGCATGCGTGCGGCAGAGACAGGTGGGCTCGCCCTGAGCTATGCTGGTCTTTCTTGGTTGCTGATCCGTGCCGTAGGTGTCTCGGATTCTCAATTGATCCAACTTCTACAGCCACTCGGTGGTGCTCTCCCTGCTGATGAGCAGCAATTCACAGGGTTGAAAGACTCCATCAGACGTATGGGTAGGATCATTGAAAATGCACCAGGAAACATGTCCAACATGTTGCGGGGTAGACAACATCCAACACACAGTTACCATATTCAGGACGAGCAGTCATGGAATGAAAATGTATTCACATCTCAGAATGACCAACCCAGTAGCTCATGGCACGACCCGAGTTCTTGGCAATCCCAATGGCATTCACCCGAAGCATACCCCACTTATACACAGCCGCAAGATCCATACGTGTATTTGTCAGAGGGCCAGGGTGACAGTGGCACTGACACTGACACCAGCAGTGACTATGGCGAAGAAGCCTGGCCAGCTGCTGAGGGTGCCACGGCCAATGAGCAGGCTGCCGAGCTCTACTGGGCCTATTCTCGTGCTAAGGCACGCTGGAGGTCATTCATGGGCAAGCCGACCCGAAAAGCTCGGAGGTTTGCCCGCAGAGCCATCTACAAAGGTGGAAAGGGTGGTAAATCAAAACATGGAAAACCCAAAGGCAAGATCATCAATACTTCATCTTATTTGTCCGAACTCAATGAATCCCAGCTCATGGAAATTTTCCATGCCTTTAGGGCAAAAGGTGGAAAGAAAGGGGCAGGGAGTGGCAAGGGTAAGGGCAGAAAGGGCAATCCAAGAGGCCCGGATGGACGTAAGATGAGATGCCACGAATGTGGTTCGGAAGATCATCTGGTTGCCAAGTGCCCAAGACGGGCTGCAACCAATGACTCGTCTCAGAACTTGTTCGTAGACTTGGACACCGCCGACCAGATTCCCCCAGGTGTAATCACATCAACCACGGTCCTCATGGTCAATGAAGTAGATGCTAATGTTGGACAAGAATCCGGAACTGATCATTGGTCGACAGTTTCTGGTGGACCCCCATCCAATGCATCCACATTACCAGCAGCACCTCAGGACCCGTGGACCAATAGTGATCCTTGGAGGCGGTACACCGAGAGCAGGACTGGGAGACAGGTCATTGGGGGGATTGTGAATCCAATGCCACCACTGCCGCGCACGACCCGGGCAGTGGATATGGCCGATCAATCCTTGTACATGCAGAGTGTCTTCAATGGCCTGAATGGCCTGATGCATCCGACCACAGAACCACGATCTTTTGGACCGCCAATGATGAACCAATTTACCCATAACACCCCACTAGCCACTAATCCAATGAATAATCTTCCCCAGAATAACCCCACTAATCCACAGGGCAGAAATGTAACCAGCGAACCATTTTTACAGCAACCTGTTGCAGAATCGACTACTATCCAAGAACCATATGTCGCCCACGCCACGCAACCACCACCAATGCAACCACCACCGGTCCATCGGCACGAAGTGCCACAACACCCACTGATCGTGGGACCAGGGGAGATCCCAACAGTGATCCTACAACATCCGACCCCGGAGTTGCCAGGATGGGCATTGATGCCCGAGTTTAATTTCTTGCAGGGGACTGCCTCGGAAGTGCGTGCACCGACCTATCATCCGATTGTCTCAGAGAATGCTATCAGCACACTTGACACGATCCGTAGTCAAGTTGTGGGGGAATTTCATCAAGCAAACCAGTTGCGTGAGATCCCAATAGCTTCTAGAGTATCAGAAAGGGTCAGTGAGCCAGCATTCAATCATCTGCAGGTACGTGCTCTTCATCATCAGCACCGGACGATGATGACACTGCAGGAGATGAGGACTCGTGAATCGGAAGGTTCGAGGAGTGAGGTGAATCCGGCCCCCACAGTAACACCCTCGAATAATCCCACAGAACCCATGGTAACTCCAAATGTCGGACAACCCAATGTTGAATACTTAGGGGATGAACACCGCTGCAGCATTTGTTTGGAAGAATATAGTGCAGGAGAACAACTGGTGCGATTGACCTGCAGGCATACCTTCCATGAAAATTGTTGGACTGAAGTTCTTTTGAGGGAAGAAAATCCAACATGCCCATGCTGCCGCGGTGGGGGACAGGTAGTTGCACATTATCGCTACATTGCACCCACATCTCCAAGAGCAGATCAACACGATGAGTTTAGGACACCACACGGGACACCCACTTTTCCATGGTGGCCTGAGACAGCAGAGGCAACTGGAGCCGCATCCACATACCATTCATCCACCCAAGTGCCTGGTCATCAATCAATTGTAGTTGATCCAGGGGCATGGACCAATCTAGCAGGTCAGCAATGGGCTGAACGCCAAGCCACAGCCGCGCGGAATGCGGGCTTGAGGTCGACGCGTAAGTCCATGACCAACCCAATGGCCGTCAGGGG
Organism: Cladocopium goreaui; assembly: GCA_947184155.2. NCBI lineage: Eukaryota > Dinophyceae > Suessiales > Symbiodiniaceae > Cladocopium > Cladocopium goreaui. The sequence goes on from CAMXCT020000028.1 coordinate 10,524, forward strand.
AGTAGGACAGGGTACCCAAAGCTGTACGCATGTTGCCACATTGCCGATAGCAATACCCAACATCATCCACCCCCGCTCTCAACCGGAAGAAGGTGAGGGTCATTTGGTTAGGGGCGAATCTGTATCATTCAACTTCGAAACCCCCATGGTAGAAGGGGAGGGCCGTGACCTCCCGGCACTACTTGGCTTGAGGAGCATGAGCAATCACAACGCCGTGCTGGAAATGGCACCTGGCAGGGAAATGCTCACCCTCACAGCCACGGGTAGCTATACCATTAGCTGGGGTGCGGACGCGATACATATTCCACTAGAGAGGGCTCCCAGCGGACATCTTGTGTTTAGGACCGACGCATTCCAGAGCATTCCCAGGAGAGGTGGAGGTTTACCCCCAACAGTCTATGGGTTATATAGCCATATGAATCGTCAGTACCAAGAAACTCCAGATGTTCCCATTGGCGTAGCCCCTAGTGATAATCCGTATGCAGATGTCCCCGAAACCCCAGCAGAAGCACCTGCCAGATCATCCACAGAAGCCCCAGCCAGGAGTGCAACACGAACTGGACAACCATCTCCAGTATCACCATCAACAACCCCATCACCTGCATCACCACCACCACTGCCAAAGACAGGACAACCATCATCAGAACCACCTCCAGCACCAAGACCAACACCAACACCTGCACCACCATCACCAATACCAAAAGCAGAACCACCATCAGCAGAACCAGCTCAACCATCGATGCCAACACCTACTGAGAGCACAGAATTTCCACCAGCACCACCACCTGAAGCGACTGTAGCAGCAGTTCCAACATATCTAACACCACAGGCAACAGTGATGACAGCAACAACAGAATCAGACACAGCCAAAACAACGACTCCGATCAAGGCCATGCCGGCGAAACTTGGTGAGCCTGCAACAGCAGCACCAACAACCACCATGTCAACACCCACACAACCAGCAAAAGCAGCAACGCCAACCATCGCAACAACAGCACCTGCAAAACCGCCGACACCAACACCATCACAACCACCACATCCAATTCCGGCGATGCCATCGCAACATCATCCACCACCAGCGAAGCCAGCGGCAACAGCAACTCCCGAACAATCAACGCCAGCCCGATCACCAGCACCAACACCATCATCACAACCAAAACTACCAATGGCAAAAGCCCCAGGACCTATCAATAGACCAAGGTCGCCTACGGAGGCAGAGACGGGAGCAATGCCAACACGGTCCGAACCATCAAGAACTACAACCACCACACCTGGCCCCAAAGCCACCACAGAGAGAACGTGGCGCGGGGCAGGTAAAGCCGCTACACCTCAATCACAGCCAACACCAGGAGCAAAGGAGTCAGCACCAAAACCATCAACACCAGCTACAAGAACACGAAGAGCCACGGACACTGCTACAGCAACAACAGCAACAGCATCACACACATCACCGCGCATTACGCCAAGTAAATCACCATCTCCTGTTAGGTCACCCTCTAGCGGCACCGAAGTGGCGGCAAAAGCCAAAGCACTGAGGCGAGTTCCCCGCCCAGTGCCTAAGGGACCACCACGGGGGTCGGTGGGAGCCACTGTTACCGGCGCAACGCCGGCCAGTAAGGCACCACCTCCAAAGGCCCCGGAGCCTGGGGTGACCATGAGCGTGGGGATTGAAGGCATGTCTATGCCGGTGGAGGTACCTACCCCGACAGTCCCTCTTAACTTAGCCGGACCTCCTAGAACGATTCCACCTAGACCTGGGGCCCCTAATGAATCAGGAACAATGTTAAAGGAACCCCCAGCAGAACCATCCTCATCCATGAGGGCACCAGTGACACCACCAAAAGAGCCCCCTGGACCTCCACCAATGCAGCCGAAGGAACCGCCTGGGCCACCACCAGGGTGGACCCCTGAAACAAGTGAACATCCTCCTAAGGCTAAAGCCAGGGTGAGAATTGGATGGGGAGAAGGTGAGGTCAGAATGACGTCCGAAGTGAGATCACTGAGACCACGGGGTAAGGACCAGTAACTACACACGCATACCTGGCAGATGATGAACTATTCCAACCACCGACCAAGGCCCTAATCATTGATGAACATCACGATGTACCAGCCTATTTTCAACGACACCAATATGAAGTAGATGTTATTGACCCTCGGACCATCTTGTACACCAAACATCAAGCACCGAAGAACATTAGGCTCGGCCACTATAAATTTGTTTGGATAAATGCCCCCATTCGAGGTAAGCATATCCCTCCTGATAAGTATAGTGCTTGTTTAGAAGAGGTGAGGCAGCTGCTGCTAGCATCCGAGGAGTCAAACACCTTCTGTGTCCTGATTGGAGCTTTCGGCGGAATTTGGAGACATCCCGGCATTGAACAAGTTGCCAAGACCGAACACTGGAAGAAGTGCTACCATAGGTTATGCCATTTCAGTTTGAAAGTAGACCACTCCTCCAAGCATCCGTCCAGTGCATGCATCGTGACCTTGTCATTTTGCCTACCGTCCATTGTCAGTCACTCATGTAAATGTGAAGTGACCAATCATTACATGGACTGGTTAAAAGAATATTGTGACAAGCAGCGATGTGATGCCATGCGCTCCATATCGTTAGCCGTACTCAAAGAATGTGCATCCGAGATGATGATTGATCCCATGGGTGAGGTGTGCACTTCAACTTCACAGGGAACACCCGACTTGCACGGTACAGACCAGCCGGTCGACCGTGAAATCGATGAACATATAAGAGAGGATCAGCAGGATGCATATCCCACTTGGCAGAAAGTTCAGCAGAAAGAAAAGGAGAAGAAGCTCAAAGCTGAGGGCAAGCACAATCCGAAGAAACGCAAGTTTGTCATTGAGGATCACTACGACGACTGCGGCAATGATCTTAGTGGATTAGGACCCCATGTAATGGAAGAGGATAACTTAGCCCCCCAAGATTTAGCCCTTTTCTTAATGACCAATTATGCCAATTCCAGAGTACGCCAATCTGAATCACTCGAGCATGCATTGATTCAAGCCAGCGCCGACTCGTCACCTTTAGATGTCATTGAGATTTGCGGTGGTGAAGCCAGATGCACCACAGTAGCCATCCGCCGAGGACTGAGAGCTGGAGACAACTTTGACATCATATGTTCATGTGACTTGAATGATGAATCCAATCAAAACAAAGTCATCAAGTATATAAAGGAATCCAAACCATTGGTTACTATCATGGCACCCACGTGCACACCTTATGGACCCATGTCAAATATGGTTAAACATGTCAATTGGGAGTCATGGAAAAGAAGTTTGGATTATGCACGACCTCATGGAAAATTTTGTGGACGTGTTGCATTACTTGTTGAAAAGATGGGTTTATTCTTTATAACAGAACAACCACATCCATCAAAGCTTTGGGAAGAATCCGAGTGGCAGGAAGTATTAAAATTGTCTACTACTGTCAGCATAGTGATTCACCAATGCATGACAGGCCAAAAGGGCCCTGATGGAGGACCAGCTAAGAAACCCACGAGATTCATCGCTAACCATAGGACTCTCTTAGAACCATTGACCAAGTATGTTTGTGATGGAAGTCATGAACATGAATTACTCGAAGGAGGGAAAGCTAGCCATTGTAAACTGTGGGCATGGAAACTAGCTACATCTATAGTAGACGGAATAACCAACCTTCGAGAACTGGTCAACTCCAGAGAGTATGCCTATCCAACTATCGGCACGAGCACTGATGCATCCGAGCCAAGCAGTGAACCCGCTGAAGATCCAGATAAGAGACCAGCAGTTTGTCCAGGATGCAAAGGACATCTAAATAGGAATGATCCACGGCACACTCGTGACCCTGACACATGTAAATATCCTTTAGATGCCCCCGTAATATGGACATGCCCTGGATGTAAGAAAATGAAACCTGCTGGTGACAGTTCACATACTTATGCCCAAGGTGAGTGCAAACACATGACCATAGCTCACCGTAAGGGCATTCATCGAAAAGGCCACCATCCCAGAGAACCAGCCAAGCGGGCTGATGAACTTCCGGTTCAAGACTCTCAGGCCCAACTGCCTGATGGAACCGATTTGGGAGCCGGTGAAGGAGCTGCCAGTAGTTCAGCCGTAGGGGCAGCACCTCCAGTAGAAGATAGGATTGTCCCCTACAATCCAGATGACGGCGAACCCGCCGAGAGCAGACTCCGAGGCCCTTATCGAAAGCTCCGGGATGCGGGCGCAGGCAGTGAACATCCATCTGACTGGTCTAGATTTGATGTCACTCATAGTCTCAAAGACTTGAGAAGTAGTCATGAACCAACAATTATTCGAACACTCAGGAAGCTGCATTTAAGATGGTGGCATGCAGGACCCACCAACATGACTAGCGTTTTAAGAAATGCAGGCATACCTGAAGAAGTCATAAGCTACATTCCTGACATCATTTCAACCTGCCGTGAATGCCGCAAGTGGGCACCAAAAGCCAAAGATACTCAACCCTCTGTTTCTTTGGCCATGAACTTTAACGAAGTAGTAGAAACCGATTTGATGTTCTATCGAGAATTTGTTGTACATCACTTTATTTGCAGAGCGACAAGATGGCATGTTGCTGTGGAAACTCCTAACAAAACAGAAGACCAATTAATCACGAACTTCCACACAGCATGGGTATCCATCTTTGGCCCACCTCAACAGCTTGTCACCGACAGTGAAGCTGGTTTGACTTCATCCAGCGCTGAAGCAAGATTGAAGCGTATGGGTGTAGTCTTAAAGGTAAGAGGCAAAGACCAACACGCTCGGTACATCGAGAGGAGAGGAGCGATCTTAAGACATGCAATGCATGTGATGGAATCCCAAGCCATAAGAGAAGGTATTGACATCAACTTCCCATCATTACTTGCCAATAGTGTCTTTATGGGTAACGCACTAACACATGTAGGAGGAGTTACACCCTACCAGGTAGTGATGGGAAGACAGCCAGCTTGCCTTCCGCCAATCACTGACAACGCCGGCTTGGAAGAGAGAGTTGATGCTCGCATCCGCGAACTTGCATTGCAGTCTATGGTTTCAGCCACGAGTGCATCTCGTATCAAAAGAGCTTTGGGGTCCAAAACTGCCTTGTCGGGAGAAAACCGTTTTGCAAAAGGAGACTTGGTAGAGTTATACCGAACGCCCCCGAGCAAAGACATGAGTGGCTGGACCGGTCCATATGAAGTCGTAGAGTGTGTAGCCGCAGATGGCATTGTAGCTCTTAAAATAAATGGACAGACCAGACCATATCGCCTCCAAGATGTACGCCCAGCACAATACTATGCAACAGTTTCTCTTTATGGACACACCAATGCGGATATCTGTTTGAACGCCATGGAATACATCCATCAATTTCTGAATGAACTCCCTGATGGCCGTGTTGAAGTTTTTGGGTATGTAAATGACAGACTGACGAGAACCACCAAGCGATGGCCCAAAATTTCAAAAGCACTAGAGTTCATCATAACAAACTCCCTCCAGATGGATGATATCTGCACTGTAAGAATTGGACATAAAATCAAACAGCTGCAAGATTTGAACGACAGATACCGCAATGTGATTTTCAATTGGAACATGAACAACCCAGATGCAATGCTCATACATGTTGCCGATCATCCGAGACAAAACATCAACAAAATCTTTGGCCCACAGGAGCCCTTCGTCGCAACAATGCAGTGTTTTATGCTAGACAGAGACGTCGGGATGACACTTGATGATTTTGAGGAGAGAGTGCTGGACCGTCCGTCGGCTATGGCGCATCTCGATCGAGAGATCGAGGTGGGTCGTAGTGATGGGCGGCTCAGTACGATCGCCGAGGAATCTCAAGTTAGCATTGACTCTCCAGAAGTTGAAGCATTGTACTTGCAACACTTCGAAGGTGCTCCCAAAGAAATCCAAAGTGATCTCAAGGAGCTGTGCTGGGTAGTTCTCAACGAACCAGTAGATGAAGCAGCAGATGTGGAGATTAAAGATGATTGGTGTTATTTTACAAGTCCAGACAACCATAACGATTGGGATTCAATACCACCAACAGTTAGTCCAGATTTCGATGAGTATGATCACACTTTTGAGTTTGATGAAAATGATGAACCATTCCTTGAAGTGTTGATCTCAGAAAACATCACTGAATGCTTCCAAGACAGTCGCGACGTGTCTAAACCCAATTTAATGAAAGTATTCCTTAATGCAGAAGCTAAGAAAGAAGTCATTGAGAGAGATACTGACTTGCTCACAACTAAGGAATTAATTGACCATCGCAAGGAAGTTGATGAAGCAACAGTTAAGGAGTATGAAACCTGGCATAAATATGGTTGTTTTGAACGAATCCCCAAGAAGAAGTGTAAAGTTCTGATCGACGCCAAGCTAGTTTCTAAGTGGAAGTATGTAGACGGGAAGCGCATCATCAGGATGCGGTTGGCCTTGCGAGGGTTCAAGGAACCGCAAACCGAAGATGAGGTGAACTTTTCGGCCACTGCGCAAAGAACATCCCAAAAGATTCTAGCCAGTGAAGCAGCCTGCCATAAAGATTGGAGTTTTGTCGCTGTGGACATAAGTAAAGCATTTCTTCAAGGGCTTACCTTTTCCGAGATGAACAAGTTGACTGGAGAGCCCGAGAAACACATAAGCTTTACCGTCCCGGCAGGAACAGCCAAACATCTCAGACGGATCCCAGGATATGAGGATTTTGATGAGCGAACGGAAGCTCTCAAATGCTTGAAGCCTGGCACTGGCTGTAGAGACGCTCCCAGAGCATTCAACTTGAGGCTAATCAACATCCTCAAGGAATTAGGGTTCCGAGCATCTTTGTATGACCCCCAATTGTTAATGTTACATAAGAAAGAAACCCTAGTCTTAGCCATAACCGTTCATGTAGATGATATTAAAATGGCAGGTATGAAATCAGAATTAGATTCTTTAGTTAAAACCCTGGAAAGGCACTTTGGGAAATTGACTTATCAAGAAAGTGAATTTACAAACTGTGGTATATGTCATAAAAGACTCCCAGATGGAACCATCACTCTTGATCAGACAGAATATCTTAGTGCATTAAAACCTATAAACCCAAAACACTACGCAAATCTCCAGAAGGACGCACCATGCCCCGAGCACCTCAGAGCGCTGTATTGGAGCTTGTTAGGAGCCGTTGCCTATTCCGCCCTAACACAGGCGTGGGTCTTAGTCTACATAATCTCCCTCCAACGTGTAACTCAGAACCCCACTGTTACACATGTCAAAAGACTGAATGCACTTACCCGAGAGCTTCAACGTCGTCCCCAGAAATTAGAGTATAGCTCAATGACTTGTAGCAGAGTTGTTGAGCTATATTCTGATTCAGCATTCTCCAGAGAAAATGACAAGGGATACGCTTTGAGAGGAGCAGTATACCTTCGAATGGGCACTGATGTGAGAGGAGTAAAGAGATGCCATTTGATTGAGGCCGTTTCTCAATCTCATAAGCTCGTGGTGCGCAGCACATTCGCCGCTGAGCTGTTGGCACTCACAGCATCCGTTGATCAAAGTTTTATAATTATAACTACCCTTCATGAAATATGTTTCGGACCCCTTAGCCCCCAATCCAGCATAAATTTAAGAGAAAATGGTGGTTACCTTATCGAACTTTATGTCTGGATAGACGCCAGGTCCGTTTTTAGTGCGGTGGAAAATGAAAATTTCAAATACCCAACGGAAAAGTCACTACTCTCTCATATCTCATGGATTAAGCAGTTGACCACCTCGAAGATCATTCGCATTTTAGGTTGGGTGGACACACGCGACATGATAGCCGATGGAATGACCAAAGGTTCCATCGATCGGTCGCAACTAATTAGTGCAATGAAGGGGTACGTACGAAGACTACACCCCGCTGAATTCATGAAGACCAGAGGGACACGTCCTCTGGCAAGCACAGATACTGAAGTTTGAGCTCGAGCCAGTTACAACATCTTACCAACTTACAGGAGAACACCCGACTTGAAAGGTACATGATCTACCATGCCTCAGGTACATTGTTATCCATGTAACTGTTCTGGCTCTAGAGCTCGACCTAGGTAAACACAAGACTTCGTCACAAGAGGACAGAGGAAAACAGACATTTGCGGAAACAGTACTTCTTTGTCACCTTAGTTCCTCTATTTTTCGAGTCACTGGACACGAGGTGGCCACTTCAGCTTGTGCAGCCTCAGAGCCAAGATCGAGCGAAGCAGAGTCCAACGCAGATCTGCTCGGGTGAAAGAGGAAATAAGAGGAACAACGACAGAGCGGCACGAGATGATACGAGATGTGTGCCCCATGGGGCGACGCGAAGTTCGTGGAGCTCTGGAGAGTTTCGATTTGATGCTATGACCTCCTATGATGCCATTGCATGCCATTGAATGCCGAATGCCACAGACCGCTCCCCGCATCGAAAATCTTCGAAAAATCTTTAGTCGAACTTGTGAGAGCGCGTTCTGGCGTTTGCTCCGGGAGTGCGATGGTGGTCGCTCAAGATATGCATGTATCTTTGCCCGCTACTGCTACATTGCTTCATTGGCAAACCCAAACCAGTCGCAAGAAAATCTGCCTCTTACTCAAAATCTTTGGTGCCAGCATTTTCTTTTCTATTACTGAGTGAGCTGACCGGATCCTTGAGCCTAATGCATTCTAATTACGGGTTGCCAGGTGGCATGGCTCTTCTTGCTGACCAAAGTGGCCAAAAGACCAGAGCTCTGCAACTTGTTTGCAACCCAGTGGTCCGTCCATGTCCATGGCTCAGGAGACTCAGGAGACTCAGCTAGGATTCAAGAGGGACGAGCGTCACTGCAGAAACTTCCACAAGCAGTTGCACCCCAAAAAGTGGTGTGATGAGTCTCGAAGAGACTTCACCAGAATTGTTCCACAAGTCACAAGACTGTTCATGTCAATGTTGTACAATGTAACACCTGTTCACCAAGGATAGTGAGAGACATGCAAGCTGGCTCTTTGAATGCATCTTGAGTTTCATGACCAACTCACCACACACACACACAAATCTACTTTACCACCTGTGACTCTTGAATCATTTTTGACCTGAACCACACTACATCGATCATTGTTAGTTTGTTTTCTTTGCTGCGTTCGACGAGTCATGTTTTCTTGACTGTGTCTATGTTGTAGAGTGGCTTCAGGTCCAAAATCAGCATTGGCGGCACAACTTCACCGTCATGGCTTGCAGGATCTTGGCGCGAGGGATGTTCGCCCACAAATTTTAACTAGTCTTCTGTATCTTCTGTAGTCATCAAGCCTCATCAAGCAGGTCATTTTTGAACAGACCCTTTCATGCAGGATTTTGTCGGTTGGGAGGTGGGAGACAACAGGGCTAGGGTAGGGGGTTGGAAGTTGTTTGTTGTTTTTGCAGGGTTCCGTTAAGGCTTATGTTGCGTGTAAGAACCCAAGCAGAACGAGCGGCGATGCTGACGCAAGGCTTGTGGAGAATAGCGTGCAAACGTTACGCTTGCTCATTGTTTTGGATGTTTTCCCCAGGGTATGCCAAACAAGGCAGGTCCCAGTCAGCCCAAGGTTGCAGAGTTCCAAGGTGCACGGTACTGCGTGGTACTACCAGGTTCTAAGGTCGCTTCCCAAGGTTTAAGGCAAGGTTTATCAAGGTTCCAATGTTGCAGAGGTGTTTCAGAGGTGCATCCATCAGTTTTTTTTTAATGATCATGTTGGATCTCAGACGCGTCGTCTTTGATCCGCAAGAGAAATGCATCAGGGATGAGAATTTTCGAGACTGTGGATTGTGAGCATCCTGAATTGGAGCAAGCAAGACAGAGCCAAACATTGATTTCGAGAGATAGATTCTCCGAATAGGACCTCGCCCCACTAACTGTGCGGAAGACTTCTGAACTGGGTATCGTCCTCAGATCAGATATCCTCAGAACAAACTTGCAAGATGTGGCAAATTCTGGACGCTCGAATCAGGCAAGCTCCTGCACGGCTCCAAGCGAAGGTGGATCGGGAAAGTCGCCAAAAAGATGAACAAAAAGATAAACAAGGTATAAGTTATAACAAATCGACGCCCGCGTTTGTCAAAGAGACGTTGACGTCAAAATAAATCAGCCAGCTTGAAACCGCACGGAGGATGATGACTCACGTAGCCACTGGACCCTGGGTTCTGCAACTCGTCTGATGGCAGAGGTTTCCACAAGTGTAGTGACTTCCACTTTGCCTTGTAAGTATTCACGTCCTGGTCTCTGCGAGGAAACATGCACTTGCAAGAGGAGATGCAGAAGGTGTCACGCCCTTCAAGGTTCGGTGGTTCATAGTGCCATAGTGTTTGATATGATTTCAAAATATTTCATACGTAGATAACCGTAGATATGTAGTTCACGTTAATCGCATGTGACTCCGTGTGACCCACAAACGTTGCTCTTAACTTCTCCATGGACGGTGGTGTCTGTGCTGTTGCAGGATGCACAGTCTTTACTGGCCTTCTGGGAATCCATGCCAAAGTCAACAAGATGCAGCCCCTCGAATCAGATTGTTACATCTGAATCTGAACATACACACATACACACATGCACACACACACACACAAACACATGTACACCATAGACACAGACACACACACACACACACTTTGGTAAACTCCATAATGGAGAGGGTGAAATGAGATGAAATGATAACCGTCATGTCGTGTTGTTACATTAGCATGTCATGTCATGTCATGGCATGTCGGCATGGGTGGTTTTTGGCTTGGCCACCTTGCCATTTCGGATGCAGGTACGTTTTCACGACGACATAGATGGGTCTTCGTTGGCCCGTGCCATCTATGCGTCCACGGGCCCCCTGCTTTTCCCTTTGATTCAGGGTTTCTCACACACAGCAAGCCACTAGGGCACGATGTTTCCATTCCGCTGCTTGTTCTCTTAGATCCAAGGTTTCCACTTAGACGTATATCAAGCCGCTGGACACGATTTTTCCAAGAACAACTTCCCTCGGTGTGGTCGTTTTGGACTGAATGCGAAGAAAATGACCCCTCAGCGCTGTTGGTCTTGTGTCCCATATGCCGAAAACCAAATTACAAACAAACCAAACTTTTTTGGAGTTGAAACTGAACGGATAAGACTGGTGGTTTGAAGTGAATATATTAGGTATAAAATCAAGTCTCCTGCTTGACCAAAGAACCAATCAGCAAGTATGCCGAAGAAGCAATGTCGGTTTGTAGATCTGTGTCGTCTGCGTCGCCTGGTGGTGGATCTGTGCTTCTTGCGTGTGGTGCGAGATCGTGTACGGCTGTGCTTGTTGTGACTCAGTGGTGGAGTTGAAGCTGTAGTGGTTGGAAATTGCTGTGAAAATGGCGTGGCTGGTACTGGTTGTACTAGTGTTGTGCTTGTTGACTGTGGTGTAGACTGGTAAGTGACGAATGATCCATATTGTGGTGGTGAGAGCTGAAGATTGGGTATGGCTGCATTGTAATGTGGTGGTGGCTGAAGACATGGCATGGCTGTGCTGTGATGTTGTGTGTTGAAAGCATAGAGGTTGTGTAAACGCAGAGTTGGCAAATGGTGCTTGTGTTGGCTGTGGGACGGTGTGTCCCATAAGTTGTTGTGGTTGTTGTTGTGGAGTTGGAGCAAAAGGCTGTCTGAAAGCTGCAGTGGCACACTGTGGTTGCATTGAGTGTGGTATAGTGTGTCCGGCTGGATCATGTTGTTGTGGAGTCTGAGAGAATGTTGGTAGAAAGGTGCTGATGCTTGTGTGTTCTGTGATGCTTGTGTGTTGCACATAAGTCGTCGTCGAAGCTGAGCGTAGAGCCGGTGTCCGATTCCCAAATAAGTGGTGCGTAGTGCTTGTCGTAAGTGTGGTGTTGAGTGTTGTTTTGTGACTTGTCGTTGTAAGATAAACGGGTAGTTGAGTGGTGGACACCACTTTTGGATGATGTAGCTTTCCAGCGTTCGTGTTTGTAATGTTGTATTGGTGGGCAACAACGGCAATGCGACAAATTGATGATAGTTGTTTTGGCTGCAAAACCAATGGAGTGCCAACTTGCATGACACAGGTTGTGCTCGTTTTAATTGTCTGAGCTTGCGTTGTCTGGTGTTCTGACGGTCGTGTGGCGTGTGTATGGTACTGCCGATGTAGTGTTCTGTGCTGGAAAGACGAATGTTGAGTCCCGATATGACAACTGCATGAAGAAGTATATATACAGTGTTGGATTGACAGAACATTTGTTGCAACTGTACAAAAGTGCGAACAGACTTTAAACATGTTCTGTCAAATCTCCGATTCCATTTTCGACATGATTGTTGATGAACCTGATTGGTACACCAATGAAGAAAACAAAAACCAACTGCAACACGTAGGAATGTTCGATAAGCAACAGTGTCATAGAAATCGTCAGGTGGAAAATGTTGTAAGAATCCGAAAAACACAACGCATGCCGCCGAAAACTGTACATGATCCGGATCGCCGCGGTCTAGTCACTCTAGTATCTCTAGTTGAGTGACCGCAAACAGCGGCAGCTTGTAGAGCTCCTCATTGCGCGCCTTTGCCGCCAGCGCCACCGGCAAACCAAGCGATGCTGCTTTGTCTGCAAACGTGCTTTGCTCGGCTTTTGGGATGTTCTTCATAAGTTGATGCAATGTGCTCAATGCCTCCTGAAGGGCTGCTTGGTGTTGTTTTGGAACTGGCTGTTTTTTAATCCAAGCGTCCACTGTTTTGGTTACGAGTGTGTGCGGTGCGGCTGTGGTGAAAGGACGTGTGGTGTTTGTGCCTGGTAGATTTTGGAGCTATCCTGTAGGTCGGTGATTGTGGTTTGTCGAGGAGCATCACTTACACTGCGAGGAGTGGTGGTGTGTGCTGAGGTAGTAGTGTTTTCCGCACCGCTTGCTTTGATGCCCATGTCCATCCAATTGGACCATCCCATGTATGCCAATTGACGTAGGTGGATACTTTCGATGGGTTCGGCCTGCATGTTGGTACCTTTGGCTCCAAGCTGTGGATGTGATTTGGCGTGGAAACGTCAAGCCATACTGGTGTTTGGTGTCAAAGTGTTCATTGTCTGGCTGGAAACTGCTCGGTAAGTTGCGGTCGTACCGCTTTGTGCCTTGTGGGCTCGGTGGTTCGTTCCAATGCTGGTGTTGTGTGTGTGCTTGAAATGCTCTTGGTGGTGTGTTGACTTGGTATTGTTTCGAATGCCAAGAATCATACGGTCTCATGCTGCCGCGCCACGAGGTCATGGTTGCACTCAAACAACGGAAAAAAAACGTGAAGGTGTCTTGATGATTGCGATAATATTTACTTTTGAGCACGGAGATTGCTATCAGAAACAAAGTCCGAAACAGAGATTGCTATCAGAGACAACATCCGAAACAAAATTGGAACAATGGATGAAATTAGGCAATTAGGATTTGATAACATCAACAATGTTAACACATGTGACGTTTAGAATTACAATGGGTGACGACATGTTGGCAAGACTCTTCAAAACAGTTCCAAACGGCTTGGTGGAAGTACACTGTACATCGGCTCTTTTTGTTGGTTCCGCTGATATGTTCTATGCCACGTGTCACCAGGAAGATTTCACAAGGGATATGATTTATATCACAAGGACACATTATATTTATAGGAAGGTGGAGATTCTTGAAAATTAATAAATTCGATAAAAATGGCATATCATATTGTAATATAAACGGAGGTGAAACTGGCGTATCAGCAGCCTCTCATTTGCACGTCTGTCGGCAGCAGCTGCGGCTCGCCAAACTCATCTTCATGCTCAAGCATGTGCTGTACTGGTGTGGAGAAGTTTGGATCAGGCTTAAGGATCCAAATGCTGGAGATGTGTGCCAGTGTTGAGTGAATGCACCAGCGGCGATCCCGTGGTCTGTGGACTATGCCGTGAGTGTCCACTTCTTCTTGTTCGGCCCATCCAGATTCGTTTGTGGCATGTGCCCAGTGGTAGTAGGCGTTGCCTGCTTGTGATAGTGATGTTGTGGGGTTGCGTGGCATGTTTTGTAAGTGTAGTTGCCACATTCTGAATTGTTGGTGCTGGTGAAATGTGATGTGGGTAAGTGTGTTGTTGATAGGCATGCCGGTTGTGACCATGTACTTTGCTAACGTTGTGGTGATGTCTTCTTGTGGTAGGTCGATGCCTGCTGGAAATCGTGTTTCCAACCAAGCTGTCATGTCACGTACACTTTTGTCCCGATCTGATAAGAATCGGAAGTATACTGACGGTGCTGTGAGCTCACGGGCTTGGAGTGTTGCTGAGTGAAGGCGTTGCTCTAACGCTTGGTACTTGAATATCTGGTAGCTGTCACGCGTGGGAGGTTCCCACGGAATGAGGACTGACGGATCCTGTTGTATTTGTCGTTCGATGGCTTCTTGAAGGTGATCAATTGCTTGTGTTGGCTGTGGTTCGTATGTAGTGTTGGTGGTGTCAAGTGGTGTTGGTGGTGTGTGTTGCTGGCGAGGTGTGAGGTGGGCTTGTCCCGCTGTGACAGTCTTTGATGTTGTGGTGTTGTAAATGTTCTTGGACTTGGCGATGGACCTGATTTGGTCAGCCAGGCTAGTCGGTGGTGGTACTTTGGGAGGAAGCAAAGGAGGCGGCGGAGGTGGTTGTTGATGAGGAGTGGGAGAGGTGGAGAACAGGTGTTTACCTGTGTGTTCTGATGGTAACGGTGGTGGTGGAAGAGATGGTAGTTGTGTTGTTGGTGGTGGTGGTAGTGGTGAAGTGTGGTGATGTGGTGACGTGTGTTGCTGAGAAGATGCTGCTGGTTTGTGTCCGGTGTGTGATCGATGGTTGGATTTGGATCTGTCAGTGTTTGAGGGATGTTGCCTGCGATGTGAACGATGCTGGCGTCGACGTTGTGATTGGTGTTGTGATTTTGGTGTCGTGAGTGATGTCGTTTCGTAGATTTGCGTCGGCTGTGTCGCCTGGTAGTGGATCTGTGCTTCTTGCATGTGGTGAGAGATCGCGTACGGCTGTGCTCGTTTTAATTGTCTGAGCTTGCGTTGTCTGGTGTTCTGACGGTCGTGTAGCGTGTGTATGGTACTGCCGATGTAGTGTTCTGTGCTGGAAAGACGAATGTTGAGTCCCGATATGACAACTGCATGAAGAAGTATATATACAGTGTTGGATTGACAGAACATTTGTTGCAACTGTACAAAAGTGCGAACAGACTTTAAACATGTTCTGTCAAATCTCCGATTCCATTTTCGACATGATTGTTGATGAACCTGATTGGTACACCAATGAAGAAAACAAAAACCAACTGCAACACGTAGGAATGTTCGATAAGCAACAGTGTCATAGAAATCGTCAGGTGGAAAATGTTGTAAGAATCCGAAAAACACAACGCATGCCGCCGAAAACTGTACATGATCCGGATCGCCGCGGTCTAGTCACTCTAGTATCTCTAGTTGAGTGACCGCAAACAGCGGCAGCTTGTAGAGCTCCTCATTGCGCGCCTTTGCCGCCAGCGCCACCGGCAAACCAAGCGATGCTGCTTTGTCTGCAAACGTGCTTTGCTCGGCTTTTGGGATGTTCTTCATAAGTTGATGCAATGTGCTCAATGCCTCCTGAAGGCCTGCTTGGTGTTGTTTTGGAACTGGCTGTTTTTTAATCCAAGCGTCCACTGTTTTGGTTACGAGTGTGTGCGGTGCGGCTGTGGTGAAAGGACGTGTGGTGTTTGTGCCTGGTAGATTTTGGAGCTATCCTGTAGGTCGGTGATTGTGGTTTGTCGAGGAGCATCACTTACACTGCGAGGAGTGGTGGTGTGTGCTGAGGTAGTAGTGTTTTCCGCACCGCTTGCTTTGATGCCCATGTCCATCCAATTGGACCATCCCATGTATGCCAATTGACGTAGGTGGATACTTTCGATGGGTTCGGCCTGCAAGTTGGTACCTTTGGCTCCAAGCTGTGGATGTGATTTGGCGTGGAAACGTCAAGCCATACTGGTGTTTGGTGTCAAAGTGTTCATTGTCTGGCTGGAAACTGCTCGGTAAGTTGCGGTCGTACCGCTTTGTGCCTTGTGGGCTCGGTGGTTCGTTCCAATGCTGGTGTTGTGTGTGTGCTTGAAATGCTCTTGGTGGTGTGTTGACTTGGTATTGTTTCGAATGCCAAGAATCATACGGTCTCATGCTGCCGCGCCACGAGGTCATGGTTGCACTCAAACAACGAAAACACGTGAAGGTGTCTTGATGATTGCGATAATATTTACTTTTGAGCACGGAGATTGCTATCAGAAACAAAGTCCGAAACAGAGATTGCTATCAGAGACAACATCCGAAACAAAATTGGAACAATGGATGAAATTAGGCAATTAGGATTTGATAACATCAACAATGTTAACACATGCGACGCTTAGAATTACAATGGGTGACGACATGTTGGCAAGACTCTTCAAAACAGTTCCAAACGGCTTGGTGGAAGTACACTGTACATCGGCTCTTTTTGTTGGTTCCGCTGGTATGTTCTATGCCACGTGTCACCAGGAAGATTTCACAAGGGATATTATTTATATCACAAGGACACATTATATTTATAGGAAGGTGGAGATTCTTGAAAATTAATAAATTCGATAAAAATGGCATATCATATTGTAATATAAACGGAGGTGAAACTGGCGTATCAGCAGCCTCTCATTTGCACGTCTGTCGGCAGCAGCTGCGGCTCGCCAAACTCATCTTCATGCTCAAGCATGTGCTGTACTGGTGTGGAGAAGTTTGGATCAGGCTTAAGGATCCAAATGCTGGAGATGTGTGCCAGTGTTGAGTGAATGCACCAGCGGCAATCCCGTGGTCTGTGGACTATGCCGTGAGTGTCCACTTCTTCTTGTTCGGCCCATCCAGATTCGTTTGTGGCATGTGCCCAGTGGTAGTAGGCGTTGCCTGCTTGTGATAGTGATGTTGTGGTGTTGCGTGGCATGTTTTGTAAGTGTAGTTGCCACATTCTGAATTGTTGGTGCTGGTGAAATGTGATGTGGGTAAGTGTGTTGTTGATAGGCATGCCGGTTGTGACGATGTACTTTGCTAACGTTGTGGTGATGTCTTCTTGTGGTAGGTCGATTCCTGCTGGAAATCGTGTTTCCAACCAAGCTGTCATGTCACGTACACTTTTGTCCCGATCTGATAAGAATCGGAAGTATACTGACGGTGCTGTGAGCTCACGGGCTTGGAGTGTTGCTGAGTGAACGCGTTGCTCTAACTCTTGGTACTTGAATATCTGGTAGCTGTCACGCGTGGGAGGTTCCCACGGAATGAGGACTGACGGATCCTGTTGTATTTGTCGTTCGATGGCTTCTTGAAGGTGATCAATTGCTTGTGTTGGCTGTGGTTCGTTTGTAGTGTTGGTGGTGTCAAGTGGTGTTGGTGGTGTGTGTTGCTGGCGAGGTGTGAGGTGGGCTTGTCCCGCTGTGACAGTCTTTGATGTTGTGGTGTTGTAAATGTTCTTGGACTTGGCGATGGACCTGATTTGGTCAGCCAGGCTAGTCGGTGGTGGTACTTTGGGAGGAAGCAAAGGAGGCGGCGGAGGTGGTTGTTGATGAGGAGTGGGAGAAGTGGAGAACAGGTGTTTACCTGTGTGTTCTGATGGTAACGGTGGTGGTGGAAGAGATGGTAGTTGTGTTGTTGTTGGTGGTGGTAGTGGTGAAGTGTGGTGATGTGGTGACGTGTGTTGCTGAGAAGATGCTGCTGGTTTGTGTCCGGTGTGTGATCGATGGTTGGATTTGGATCTGTCAGTGTTTGAGGGATGTTGCCTGCGATGTGAACGATGCTGGCGTCGACGTTGTGATTGGTGTTGTGATTTGTGGTGTCGTGAGTGATGTCGTTTCGTAGATTTGCGTCGGCTGTGTCGCCTGGTAGTGGATCTGTGCTTCTTGCATGTGGTGAGAGATCGCGTACGGCTGTGCTTGTTGTGACTCCGTGGTGGAGTTGAAGCTGTAGTGATTGGAGATTGCTGTGAAACTGGTGTGGCTGGTAGTGGTTGTACTAGTGTCGTGCTTGTTAAGTGTGGTGTAGGCTGGTAAGTGAGGAGTGATCCATATTGTGATGGTGAGAGCTGAGGATTGGGTATGGCTGCGTTGTAATGTGGTGGTGGCTGAAGACCTGGCATGGCTGTGCTGTGATGTGGTGTGTTGAAAGTGTGACAAGATGGAGGTTGTGTAAACGCAGAGTTGGCAAATGGTGCTTGTGTTGGCTGTGGGACGGTGTGTCCCAGAAGTTGTGGTTGTTGTTGTGGAGTTGGAGCAAAAGGCTGTGTGAAAGCTGCTGTGGTACACTGTGGCTGCATTGATTGTGGTAAAGTGTGTCCGGCTCGATAATGTTGTGGTGGAGTCTGAGAGAATGTTGATAGAAAAGGTGCTGATGCTTGTGTGTTGTGTGATGCTGAACTCATCCACTGGGCAAACAAATCAGCTGCCGTCATCGCGGGCTGCATGGTCGGAATCACGAAGCTGCAAGCGCTGCACATGTCAATCTTCAATGTGGCCATGATGTCAAATCGAAAGTTATCTAACTCATGTTATTACTCAACATGGCATGATGATTCACATTCATGGCTTTCAAAGGTGATTGGAGTGAGTGGAACTGGATCGAATATGGCGTTGCATGTCAAATGAGCGTTGGCTTTGCTCAGCAAGAATGTGGAGGTGAACCCAAGCTGTGGTGTGCTTGGAAAGATTGTGGTTGTAAAATTGGAAAACTTGTTGATATCTGTGCTTCTTGCTTGTGGTGCGAGATCGTGTACGGTTGTGCTTGTTGTGACTCAGTGGTGGAGTTGAAGCTGTAGTGGTTGGAAATTGCTGTGAAACTGGTGTACTAGTGTCGTGCTTGTTGAGTGTGGTGTAGGCTGGTAATTGAGGAATGATCCATGTTGTGGTGGTGAGAGCTGGGGATTGGGTATGGCTGCGTTGTAGTGTGGTGGTGGCTGAAAACCTGGCATGGCTGTGCTGTGATGTGGTGTGTTGAAAGTGTGACAAGATGGAGGTTGTGTAAACGCAGAGTTGGCAAATGGTGCTTGTGTTGGCTGTGTGACGGTGTGTCCCAGAAGTTGTGGTTGTTGTTGTTGTGGAGTTGGAGCAAAAGGCTGTGTGAAAGCTGCTGTGGTACACTGTGGTTGCATTGATTGTGGTAAGGTGTGTCCGGCTGGATAATGTTGTTGTGGAGTTTGAGAATGTTGATAGAAAAGGTGCTGATGCTTGTGTGTTGTGTGATGCTGAACTCATCCACTGGGCAAACAAATCAGCTGCCGTCATCGCGGGCTGCATGGTCGGAATCACGAAGCTGCAAGCGCTGCACATGTCAATCTTCAATGTGGCCATGATGTCAAATCGAAAGTTATCTAACTCATGTTATTAGTCAACATGGCATGATGATTCATGTTCATGGCTTTCATGTTGCGCCATGTGAACTACGTGATGATTCATGTTCAGGGTTTTCATGTTGCACCATGTAAACTACGCGAAAACCATAAACTGGTCTCAGCGAGACTAACGAGTCATGTCTGTAAAAAGCCGCGAGCAGTCATGCATGGTATCCGTGTTGCAATCATACTACTAGTTCATGTGTAGAGGTCAAGGTTAAGAGTGAAATGACGGTCGTGTTAGTTAAACAAGTAGAACCACATGGGATGACACGGGGTTATTCTGAGGGATGAAAATTTCACTCTGGATTTATTCTGACGTGGACTCTGGATTTATTCTGGCGTGGACTCTGGATTTATTCTGAAAAGCATTCAATCCCCTGATGGAGTCTTCTGGATGCTTGTGCGGACTCTGGATGCTTGTGCGGAACTGGCTTCTGGCAACATTATGTCTGGATTTATTCTTGTAACCTGGTATCCCCGGCGGACGCACCACCAAGCTTCCCCGGCACTTTGTCAGAGATCCGGGTGCATGAAAGACACACTTTGGTAAACTCCATAATGGAGAGGGTGAAATGAGATGAAATGATAACCGTCATGTCGTGTTGTTACATTAGCATGTCATGTCATGTCATGGCATGTCGGCATGGGTGGTTTTTGGCTTGGCCACCTTGCCATTTCGGATGCAGGTACGTTTTCACGACGACATAGATGGGTCTTCGTTGGCCCGTGCCATCTATGCGTCCACGGGCCCCCTGCTTTTCCCTTTGATTCAGGGTTTCTCACACACACACACACGTGCGATGTATGTATATATTATATGTATATACATACATTCCAGGCACATGCGGACAAATAGAACACTAGAACTCACCAAGTTCAACCAGTTTGGGGTCATGTCACTTACCTATGGCACACGCACAGATCATAGTTTTGACATGTTTTGACAAGATACATCAAATGAGATAATATAAGCACTATGAAAATGTTTCACGCTGGATGAAGAAGAAAGTACTTCTAGCTTCCATGCTGACATGTTCAGATAGGCATAAATTAACCATCATAAACCATGCATTTGGGTTTGAAGTGCGCACTCTTGTACGGGCCTGTAATCTATATATGAAGGTGCACAGGAACACCATGAAACCATCTGGTGGTGGCAGCTCAAGACCTTTAATTTGACTCTTGAGTCAATTGAGGCTATGTCGCGCAAGCCTGCCTCCAGCATCCTTTCACTCTCAACGGTGGGCCTGTCATGGTGCACACCCAAGAATTCAACATCATCCAATCTGAACTCTTCTTACTCGATGTTCTCCACCCCATGTTGGTGAGGTGCGTTCATTTGCCTCTTGATTGCAACAAACCTTTCTGGCATTGATCAGAGTTCTCACATGTAGATGGTTCATATGTGCTTCACTCTCAAGGTTCTTGCGCTAGACAATGGACGATGGTTTCTTCACACCGAAAACCTAATCCTGGTGCAATTGCGACTTGGCAGAGTCCTTGTGGCTGAGAGAACAGCCCAGGTTCTGCATGGCTTAAAATGGCTTGAATATGGCACATGGTTTGTATGTACGGAACCAGTCAGAATGGACACACAGAGGCAGGAGGAAAGCAGGAAACCTCTCTGATGGCCAGCTGGATAAGCTGAAAGCAAAACAGTTCTTCTTTGTACGGCTGGTGTTCGTTTTCCGTTTTCTTGTGCCCAGGCAAGAGTTGCACTCCCCGGATTCACCAGTGTCAAGGCCTGAAATGAGCGTTTTGTGGAAGCAGATATGGCCATGGACGAATCCCACATTTTTTTTCTTCGCTTATTCTTTTTCCCGCTTCTGGATTCTTATGGTATCTTGTAGGCTGGAAGAGATCCCAGCAGTTCGAGGAAGCGCGTGGTCACATCACGCAGAGGCCACCTTTTCGTTTCGAAGCTTCGCATAGCTTCGCATAGCTTCGCATAGCTTCGCATAGCTTCGCATAGCTCCACCTTGGAGCTGATCAGAATCAGAGCAGGTTTGGCGCAACCTTCGTCGTTCCCTGACCACCGTGGCGCAGCACAAGTCTCTGGGCTGCTTGATGGCACTTCAGTCTGGGGGGGGGGTAGTTGCCAAACGGGTCAAAAATCGGGAAAATAGGTGGTGATTTTAGTCAGACAAAAGTATGGTTTTGCAGGGTAATGTACCAGGCGGCAAAACAGTGACGGTGGGTATCGATTCCCCCTAGGTCCGGTTTTTCGGGTTTTTCTGGGCTCAATGGTCAGATAGATGGGCCAGCTAGTGAGAGGAGATTGGAGAGAGAAGGACGTTGGGTGAAAAGTATATGGGTGAAAAGTGAAAAGTATGTGCAAGAAGAGTTTCTGGGTGAAGAGTCTCTGGGTGAAGAATCTGTTGGTGAAGAGTCTCTGGGTGAAAAGTATGTGCAAGAAGAGTTTCTGGGTGAAGAGTCTCTGGGTGAAAAGTATATGGGTGAAAAGTGTGTGCAAGAAGACTTTCTGTGTGAAGAGTCTCTGGGTGAAAAGTATATGGGTGAAAAGTATGTGCAAGAAGAGTTTCTGGGTGAAAAGTCTCTGGGTGAAAAGTATATGGGTGAAAAGGATGTGCAAGAAGAGTTTCTGGGTGAAGAGTCTCTGGGTGAAAAGTCTGTGCAAGAAGAGTTTCTGGGTGAAGAGTCTCTGGGTGAAAAGTATATGGGTGAAAAGTATGTGCAAGAAGAGTTTCTGGGTGAAAAGTCTGTGCAATAAGAGTTTCTGGGTGAAGAGTCTCTGGGTGAAAAGTATATGGGTGAAAAGTATGTGCAAGAAGAGTTTCTGGGTGAAGAGTCTCTGGGTGAAAAGTATATGGGTGAAAAGTAGGTGCAAGAAGAGTCTCTGGGTGAAAGTATATGGGTGAAAAATATGTGCAAGAAAAGTTTCTAGGTGAAGAGTCTCCGGGTGAAAAGTATATTGGTGAAAAGTATGTGCAAGAAGAGTTTCTGGGTGAAGAGTCTCTGGGTGAAAAGTATATGGGTGAAAAGTATGTGCAAGAAGAGTTTCTGGGTGAAGAGTCTCTGGGTGAAAAGTATATGGGTGAAAAGTATGTGCAAGAAGAGTTTCTGGGTGAAGAGTCTCCGGGTGAAAAGTATATGGGTGAAAAGTATGTGCAAGAAGAGTCTCTGGGTAAAAAGTATATGGGTGAAAAGTCTGTGCAAGAAGAGTTTCTGGGTGAAGAATCTCTGGGTGAAAAGTATATGGGTGAAATGTATGTGCAAGAAGAGTTTCTAGGTGAAGAGTCTCTGGGTGAAAAGTATATGGGTGAAAAGTATGTGCAAGAAGAGTTTCTGTGTGAAAGTATATGGGTGAAAAATATGTGCAAGAAAAGTTTCTAGGTGAAGAGTCTCTGGGTGAAAAGTATATGGGTGAAAAGTATGTGCAAGAAGAGTTTCTGGGTGAAGAGTGTCTGGATGAAAAGTATATGGGTGAAAAGTATGTGCGAGAAGAGTTTCTGGGTGAAGAGTCTCTGGGTGAAAAGTATATGGGTGAAAAGTATGTGCAAGAAGAGTTTCTGGGTGAAGAGTCTCTGGGTGAAAAATATATGGGTGATAAGTCTGTGCAAGAAGAGTTTCTGGGTGAAGAGTCTCTGGGTGAAAAGTATATGGGTGAAAAATATGTGCAAGAAGAGTTTCTGGGTGAAGAGTCTATGGGTGAAAAGTATATTGGTGAAAAGTATGTGCAAGAAGAGTTTCTGGGTAAAGAGTCTCTGGGTAAAAAGTATATGGGTGAAAAGTCTGTGCAAGAAGAGTTTCTGGGTGAAGAGTCTCTGGGTGAAAAGTATATGGGTGAAAAGTATGTGCAAGAAGAGTTTCTGGGTGAAGAGTCTCTGGGTGAAAAGTATGTGAAAAAAGAGTTTCTGGTTGAAGAGTCTCTGGGTGAAAAGTATATGGGTGAAAAGTATGTGCAAGAAGAGTTTCTGGGTGAAGAGTCTCTGGGTGAAAAGTATATGGGTGAAAAGTATGTGCAAGAAGGGTTTCTGGGTGAAGAGTCCGTGGGTGAAAAGTATATGGGTGAAAAATCTGTGCAAGAAGAGTTTCTGGGTGAAGAGTCTCTGGGTGAAAAATCTATGCAAGAAGAGTTTCTGGGTGAAGAGTCTCTGGGTGAAGAGTCTCTGGGTGAAAAGTATACGGGTAAAAAGTATGTGCAAGAAGGGTTTCTGGGTGAAGGGTCTCTGGGTGAAAAGTCTGTGCAAGAAGAGCTTCTGGGTGAAGAGTCTGGGGGTGAAAAGTATATGGGTGACAAGTATGTGTAAGAAGGGTTTCTGGGTGAAGAGTCTCTGGGTGAAAAGTATATGGGTGAAGAGTATGTGCAAGAAAGTTTCTGGGTGAAGAGTCTCTGGGTGAAAAGTATATGGGTGAAAAGTGTGTGCAAGAAGAGCTTCTGGGTGAAGAGTCTCTGGATGAAAAGTATATGGGTGAAAAGTATGTGCAAGAAGAGTTTCTGGGTGAAGAGTCTATGGGTGAAGAGTATGTGGGAGAGAAGTATTTGTAAGAAGAGTTTCTGGGTGAAGAGTCTCTGGGTGAAAAGTATATGGGTGAAAAGTATGTGCAAGAAGGGTTTCTGGGTGAAAAGTCTGTGCAAGAAGAGCTTCTGGGTGAAAAGTATCTGAATGACAAGTATATGGGTGAAGAGTATGTGCAAGAAGGGTTTCTGGGTGAAGAGTCTGTGGGTGAAAAGTCTATGGGTGAAAAGTATGTGCAAGAAGAGCTTCTGGGTGAAGAGTCTGGGGGTGAAAAGTATATGGGTGAAAAGTATGTGCAAGAAGGGTTTCTGGGTGAAGAGTCTCTGGGAGAAAAATATGTGCAAGAAGGGTTTCTGGGTGAAGAGTCTGTGGGTGAAAAGCATATGGGTGAACAGTATGTGTAAGAAGAGTTTCTGGGTGAGAAGTAAATGGGTGAAACGTATGTGCAAGAAAGCTTTTGGGTGAAGAGTCTCTGGGTGAAAAGTATATGGGTGAAAAGTGTGTGCAAGAAGAGTTTCTGGGTGAAGAGTCTCTGGGTGAAAAGTATATGGGTGAAAAGTATGTGCAAGAAGAGTTTCTTGGTGAAGAGTCTATGGGTGAAAAGTATGTGGGTGAAAAGTATTTGTAAGAAGAGTCTCTGGGTGAAGAGTCTCTGGGTGAAAAGTATATGGGTGAAAAGTATGTGCTAGAAGAGTTTCTGGGTGAAATGTCTGTGCAAGAAGAGCTTCTGGGTGAAGAGTCGCTGGGTGAAAAGTATATCGGTGAAAAGTATGTGCAAGAAGGGTTTCTGGGTGAAGAGTCTGTGGGTGAAAAGTCTATGGGTGAAAAGTGTGTGCAAGAAGAGTTTCTGGGTGAAGTGTCTCTGGGTGAAAAGTATATGGGTGAAAAGTATGTGCAAGAAGGGTTTCTGGGTGAAGAGTCTATGGGTGAAAAATCTATGGGTGAAAAGTATGTGCAAGAAGAGTTTCTGGATGAAGAATCTCTGGGTGAAAAGTATATCGGTGAAAAGTATGTGCAAGAAGGGTTTCTGGGTGAAGAGTCTGTGGGTGAAAAGTATATGGGTGAAAAATATGGGGGAAAATAGGGGTAGATGGGATGCTGGCTTTCGTTCCCCCCTTCTCAGGTATATTTATATGCTATATACCACACACACACATATATATATATATTTATGTGTACAAGGCTTACTGTTTTGTCAGATTTTGGAAGATGCATCCACATAGAATGGGCTTAAGATTTGACTGGCAGGTCGGAAGTGGTTAAAAGCACAGCTCCTGGCTCAGAAAACAAGCTTGTTGCGCTTCCCTGGGTACAGATTTGCCACTATGGCACTGCTATGTAAAAGCTGGGTCGTTTAACCATTCTGATTGCAATTGATCGGTCTGCACTGAAGGACTCCAGTGGGCAGCCACGGCAAAGCAGGCCAAGCCACAGCTGGATTTTTGAGCAATTGGTGATTCATGTTGCTCTCAGTTACTCTCTATATGTATGTTGTCCTGGCTTGCATAGGTTTGTGCTAATCCTGTCTCACGTCGCTTACTGTGGATTGTGATAGGCGTCTATACTTGCTTCTACGGGGTCCCCTAATTTGCAGCCCCAGTGCAGCTGTAATAACAATGTAATAATGTCATTT
The DNA here is from genome assembly GCA_947184155.2 of Cladocopium goreaui. Classification (NCBI taxonomy): domain Eukaryota; class Dinophyceae; order Suessiales; family Symbiodiniaceae; genus Cladocopium; species Cladocopium goreaui. Next base: position 35,971 of record CAMXCT020000028.1, read on the forward strand.
CGAATCCTGCACTCACGAGCTGCTTGCTAGAACAGTGACAGAAATCTGTACGCTACCACAGGGCGCCACAGGGTCTCCTTAACTCTGCTGGACTAACCTTACCCTTTCCGGTACTTTCTTTCCGCATTGCGCATGTCAGCTTTTCATAGCTTCCCTGCTTTTCCCCAGTCATTCTGAACCTGTTTCCTTGGTCTCAATCATGGCAAGGCTGCCTGAACTTCCAACTGTTTGTGGTGGAGTGCGCAGTCGACCAAGATAAGCAGCCCTGGCCTGGTGCCCTACATCGTTTACCAAAGTTTACCTCTACATCGGTCCATTCCTAGCCCTTTTGTTTTGCTTGACTCTAGATCTCAGCACCAAGTTCCAGCTGAATCTTGGCAAGTGCATTCACCTGCATTCACCTGCATTCACAACAGATCACACATGACATTTAATACTATTCAATCATATTTATGTACAATGTACAGATATGTACAGTAGCTTTTCGCCCCAACCCGAACGTTGCACCATGGAACAATTAACGTGGTTTACATGAAGGATCATATTTCCCGGCCCCATGGAACAATTGACCATACCGCTATTGAGGGGTTTCAGGGACGGGATCAAATCTCCCACCCCCACTGAACAGTTAACCATCGCGCAAATCGTTCCATACTGCCATTAGGGTTTCCATTACGGATCAAATCTCAGACGGAACACTTAACCATACCGCTATTAGGGTCTCGGATAAAGAATCAACATCTCCAACCCCCCTGGAACAATTCATCACACCAGATTCTTCAGAGACATTATTGGATCACGACTGGATACACTACTGCTGGACATTCAGATTCTTCAAAGATTGAAAAAGGGTCAGCAGATCAAGAACTTGCTGCACCATGTCACATAGACGTCGTCTTCGTGTCTGATATCCTGGAACTCTAGGGGGACACGTTAGTATGCTCAATCAGATACGGAGCAACGTCACGGTTGCAGCGTGCACTTTGCATTTAAATTTGTCTGAGCACCAAGGCTAACTGATATGTACCCGATGGCAGAGAGTCCTCAACAGGCGTTGGAATTGCATTGGAATTTTGAAAAGCAGACATGGGTTTCGTAGCACTGACGGTTGTCAATTAAGCTCTGGGAGGGCACTGCAGCGGAGAGTGTCTGGGAAGAAATCATGAAGGCCCCGTCTCTTACTTGCCACATAGATCACCACTGATGGTCTTTTTAAACTTTAAATGTTTTGACCATTTTTGCCATCTTTGCCTTCACATTTCCACAGGACGCTGGCAATCTCATCTTGAACCCATTGGTAGAACAATTGCAGCGCGTGGGCAAACAGGCCGGGAGTGGCAGTGATTCCATGCCCCGTTGCAAATTTGGTTGCCTAGATGGCCTATGTAAGGGCCTTGTATCCCAGTGTAATGCTAAATTTGCTTGGGATTTCTGCTGAAACTCCTGGATTTTGAAGGTGACGGCTTTAGATTCCGGAGGCTCGGAAGTACGAATAAACTTTGCTCTGAGCTTCTCAACTTACTTGATGTGGTCGTTGTATTCTTGTAGCCACTGCGATCGGCCGTGCAAGGAGGTTACGAAACGAGAAAGAGCTCAGCAACTTCAGCTTTTGTTCAACTATGCGAGCCAGACAGTTGACAGCGGAGACAACTCAAAAGAGTGGCGATAGTCGGCGGTAGGACCGAACAATACGCTCGTCCTGGTGCCAGACAAGCCGCAAAAAGAGTACTCGGCAACTTCACCAAACAACTTGATAACGGTAGCTTGTGTGCAGCTCCGTTCCCAGCTTCTCTCCTCTTTCCCTCTGCTTCTTTATCTCTCCATTTTTCGACGTGCAATTGGAAGGCGGCCAAGCTGCTGAGGGGTGACACTCCTGAGTGCCTTTGCGCACAGAACCTTGTCTGCAGTGGCTGCGTGGTTTGAACAAAGCACACATACACATACGTATATATACATACATACATACATACATGCATACATACATACATACATACATATATATATATACATATGTATACATATACTATCACATACTGATATACTGTACTATACACATCTTTTGAGGGATGGTCGTTTGGTTCATCGGTGCAAGGAATGCAGTTGCAAGTGCAAGCATGAGAAGCCCTCGAGAGGCCAGCTTGCATCTGATGTGCAGACTTTGCAGCGTCACAACTTCACAATGCAATTTTTTCAGTGATTTCGTGGAGTTATTGTTATTGCTCTCAACAGGAAAAACTTGATACTGCAGAAGACACATGCAGAGACCACTGCATCTATTTAAAGATTCCTTGAGGCAGGCACTGCCCTAGTGCAGAATGGCAGACAAAGCCCACAGGCAGGGGAACAGCCAGAGAAAGCCATCATCAAAGACAGACAAATCGAAGTGAGGTTATTTGCTTGCTGGCGGATGCTGATTCTGCGTGACTTGGTGCCTCCTGTGCAAGGCTCTTGGCATGCCTTTCACCGCGCCACCTTTGCCAGAGTTGAAGGCTGGAACGCAGAAGGCAAAGAGAGGCATAGACAATCATGGGAATCAGACTTGTTTGTGGTCTGTCATGGCTCCGGAACAGGTGCCTCCAGCTGTGCCCAAGCCTCCAGGTGGTTTCTGCCTTGGCTTATGCCGTCACAGGATTTTTCCGGGATGCCTGGCACGAAATAAGATGACTACAAGATGTTGCCGAGGCCCATTACCACCACCGGCGCCTCCTGGCATCCCGGCCCTTCCACCTGTTCCAAACGTAGATCCTGAGGACTGAAGCAAGGAAACTGCAAAGACTTTGCAAAGATCTTCAAAGACATTTTGTGAGAATTTGTGAGACGGCCTCCTGATGCCCGCTGCATTGTTTTGGTCAGGACATTCACTTGCAGAGCATGGAAGGCCGGCACGCTGACTCAGCGATAGATGCGATGGTAGTAAAAGATTGATAGTACTCTTGTAGCCTTACCGGCTTGTCAGCACTGCTCGCAATATAAGCAATTGCAACGAAAAACAATTAGCGATAGTATTTTAGCGTTGCCAGCTTTACCAGGAATGCTGGCAATATATAGTAGTCCTGCAACTCACCAGTGGAACGTTTGCAAAAACATCCTCGTAGCCATTTTGGCTCAAGTCCTATCCTCGCCGGCCTTGCCTCAGTCGCGGTTTAGCCGATATGTCGCTGAGTAGTCTTGAGTCTGGCTCGGATGACTTCATTGAGGAAGAATTGCTTGCAGACAGTGCCAGCCGGCCTACGTTTTTGCAGCGTGGTCTATGTGCTCTTGGTGGTGTCTCTGCAGCTTTGATACTGATGATGGTGATGCCGGTGCTACATCGGGAGGTGTTCCCCACCAGAGTTCCAAGCGCCAATGTGTTGATCAGCCAGGATGACATTGATGATCTCTCACAACAGCAGTGCGGAACTGTCGACGAGGGAATTTATAGTTTCGGTGCTCCAGGGACTGCGATTGAGTCCCTGCGTGATCTACAGCACAAGGATGGTTGCTTTGCAGGGTTGCGGGTGTGGGCGGAAGATGTTTTGCCAGGGACCGCAAAACAAGAAGATGGAGCAGCCATCAGCAACCAGCTCAACCATCCGCACATTGCATCCCTGCGGCTGCACGCCGAGGAGCATGATTCTCACTTCAAGCCATGTCCTGGCGAAGAAAAGCAGCCCTACTCAAAAGGAAATCAGTTTGCAGACTGGCGCTTGCACTGGGAACCAATTTACAAACCGCGATTGGGAAACCTGTCCCTTTTGGGCAAGGTGGTTGCAGATAAGGCACCTTTCAGCGTGGCCTATGGCTACAATCGCATTGCCTACAAGCAATATGATAGCACCAAGCATGCGAAGGCCCACATCAAAGAAAGGCTGGGTGACAGCTGGAACATTGTCTCTCGATGGACTTTGGTGCAAGGGGCTGGATTTATGTATGACGAGGATCCGATGATGTTGGTACAGGATGCTCAGACCCAACGGTGTGTCATTGCCTTTGCCGGTATCAACAACTATGGCAACGAGCTTGCGACAGCGATGGATGTCAGAACTTCGAGCTTCTGCGGTTTCGACGGCGTTCACACTGGATACAGAGATGAACTTCGAAGGATTGTGAAATTTCTCTTTCCCAAAGTGCGTCCTTTGATGGGCAAGTGCAGTCACCTTGCTTGCACTGGCCACTCCATGGGCGGCACTCTTTGCGATCTTTTCACTGCTTGTGCCAACAGCCAACGTTTGGACGACCCTGATTTCAAAGCTCAATCTTGGCTGAAGGAGGCCCCGGCGGTGATCCCGGAGATTTCCGATTGTGGCGGGGTGCACTACATGGATGATGCAGAGCATAGGTGCAGATGCCCACCGTGCCCAAAATGACATCCTGAGTCCATGAGGGCGGGAGATGACCAAAGTTGTCAACAGATCAACAAAGGTCAACCATATCAAACACTCCTTTTGTGTTCCATTGCTTGGGACACGTCCAGGCAGATGGGGCTTTGCATGGCTGTGCACTGAAGTTTACAGCATCTGAAAGAAGGAACGTTTGCAAAAACACTGGCATGCTGACATGGCATGCTGGTACCATAGCTGTCTTGTTTTCTGCATGCTATTAGACAAAACCATATAAACCTATCAGCACCAAGTTGCGGTTGTTGAATTGTGCGCTTGGATCTTCTGTTTCTTACATACATAATTCATAATTTATGGATTTATAGTTTTTGATATGTTTTGATTGTCTTTTTTATCCACGCTGTGGAGCCCACTGTGTAGTACAGTGGAGGTGCGAACCTGCAGTCTTGGTACACAGTTCCCCCAACAGTGGCAGCACTGGCAAACCTGACACAGTGGAGAGCTCAGGGCAAAGGTTGCTTCGCAACTTATGTGCACCACTCACCGGCCAACAGTTTCAGAAACAGAACAGACGAAGAAACAGAGAGACTGGCAAATAGCAAACAGTAGAAAGACGCAGGATTTCACATAGCACATGCACTTTCTGTAGAAGCACGTAGAAGCTATGTATATAACATGTAGACATCGCACTGGGACCATTCCTTGTGCACCGTCTGACAAGAAAAGGTCGTCACATTTGCTCTCTTTTATACTTTTTTATTTGTCTATCCATCTTCCCATCCATATGCGGGACAGACGGACAGTCAGGGGGACAAACAGAGAAACAGACAGACAAACACGCGCACACACGCACACATCTTACAGCGCACGTCAACAGAACGCAACACCGTAAGTTTGGCTCAGTCCACAGACACAGAACTATAGAAGTAACTATAGACATGCAATGAAGTGCAACCACAGCTGACCGATTCTTGAGTTGTGTTTTCAATTCGAGGGCGCGGCCTCCTTTGAGCCCAATGACGCCATTAGCTCCTGTCCAAGTTGGCCTTAAGTGTTTGTTTGCTTCAAATGTGAAATGGTCCAACTCTGGGCCTTTCAAGTGCTTCAAACAAGGTACGGCCAGATGCAAACGAACTGATGCCAAGGCAATGCACAGTGTTATCGATTAAAAAAAACCACACATTTCTCTGGGAAGCTGGGACGATGAGTTGACAATCATTGTCAATCATTTTCAACAATTACCTGTTTTGTGTGACGGTTGTGACGGTTGGTCATGGGAAGTGCCAGGTTCCTGCCCGTGCCACAAGATGCCCAGGACGCAGCAATCAACTCTTTGTTGAAGTCTTCAGAGTCGGAATCGCAGCTTCGGTCTCAGTGCACTCAGGAGATGCCAACCTGGGCCAAGAATGCTTACCTGCCGGGTTATTCTCAGCAGGCACAGGCACTTCGCGGAAGAACAGTGGTGGCAGTCGACATCAACACCTGTCGCTGTTAGATGCTGTTAGCACTTGGCCGACTCCAAGTTGTTCATTCCATTTCATGCCTTTTGTTGAGAATCAACAGGCATGGAGGCCAGCAATGCCAAGTGGTATCCTTAGAGATGCCATGCCGCCATGCCCGAACTCTCCACGGACAGTTGGTCAATGTTGGTCAACAGCTCGGGCTCAGCTGAGTGGAGCTATGGAGCCCAAAGCACCGAGGCTGGCCGACGCTGCCGACGCCTGCAACGCTGCCTGGAGCTCCAGCAGCTGCAGCTCCAGCTCCGGCCCCTGCAGGCCGGTCGGCCAGTCCGTCGGCCAGTCCGTCGGCCAGTCCGTCGGCCAGTCCGGCCAATGTTAGTCTCAGTGCTGTACCTTTGTCCGGTTGGCAGACCGTGTAAAGTGTAGAGACCACAAAGGCATTGAGATGTCCAGAGACATGATGCGTGATGATCAATTTTGATCCAGGTTTCTTGCAAAAAGCCGGAGAACCAGCTTCTTGGTCTGCATTTGTATTCCTCCAGTGCTTGCAGCATGTTATGCTTAGCTGAGGCTCCCAAATTGGGCGGGATTCCCAGGAGATTCTCGAGAACCGCTTGTGTCAGTATGTGTCAGTACAATTCAGTACATCTTTTAGACATTATGCTGCGGGCTTCCTCAACCTTCACCTGGCACCCAGGCCGAGCTCATTGCCCTTGCAAATGATAGGGAGAGAGATGGTGGGCGCGTGGAAGAAAAATGGTCCCGCTTTACTGACGAGGGTTGAAGTTGAAGAAATTGGTTCAAGTGAAGAAGTGAAGAGCCTTAATTAATCATGCTAATATCATGCTATAACATAACCCTTTTGCAAGCAGTGCCTTTGCCATCTTTGCTGATAGCCGCAATGATGGACACTTGCTTTCCTGTTTGACTTCATTGTGATTGAGGTGCCACGTTTGGTGGAGCGATCCTACAGGTGATATGCGATTCAGGCGCAAAGCGTTTTGTGTTTAGAGGCTGGTGGGAAGTTTTCGCAGGGTGTGAAGCTCTGATATATCACCGCAGCTGTAATGCTCAAGTCTTGTGGTGCTCAGTCCATTTGTGCCCCGTTCGAAGGGTTCCTGGAAGCATTTGGAAGCGGTTTATATTGGCGAGCTGCTGTCTGCTGCTGTTATGTTATGCATCCGGCTTTAATATCAGCTGCTAGCTCTCGGCATCAAAGGTGAGATCGAGAAGCGAGTTCGAACCTTGACGTACGGACTGAAGGAGATCACATCATCACACAGATAGATCTGGATGATATGGAATGATCCACCATTCCTTTGACCGTCCTGGCAACTGAAATTGAACTTCTCCTGATGTTTGGGTGCCGCACTGATTTTCAGTTGCGGGTGCTATTCGATGGTGGTACTCTAGTAAGTCTAACAGGAATTCCAGTAGAGCAATGCCAAATTGAATCTATATTCTCTGCTGGCTCTGGCAACTACACAATGGGTTTTCCGGTGCTGTTTTGGTTCAATCTGCATTTGGTCCACGAGCTGAGACTCATTTGGTGTCTTGCTGGAGGTGTCTCTAGCTGCCCAAGCTTTCCTAGCTTTGCGCTTTTGTAATGCGCCTGCGTTGTTTACATTAGTGGACTGTGTTTGGTCGGTGTATGTTGTGCATCCCCAGCCAAGATTTGGACCAGACGCTGCAGGCAACATGGTTCGCTGGTCCTCACTACTCTGCGCCTGGTGGCTTGCTCAAGCTGCTCCATGGACAGAGGCTTGGGGAAGCGCTGACAGCTTATGACTGATGCGTGATGGTTAGGTTGATCAGCAGTGCAACATGGTGCAACTGATGACCTGAAACCTCTACACATCCGACAGATGCTGCAGGAAAATGCCCCATGGAATCTGAACTTTGAGACCAGACACGAGCCCGACCTGTATTATGGGCAATGGCCTGGACATACATACAATCCATCACCACCAGATTGGCGCAGCCTTGTCATTTATCAGCAACTTGGTTTGGAAAAAACATGTTTGGATAAGGTGTTTTTCTCTGTTGTTCTGACACCCTTGCCGTGGTCCAGCGCTCAACGAACTTAAGACTCGGGCATTGACTACTTAGGCTTCTGACTGATCGATTTGCAGATGGTAATCCGCAGAACAATGAACTTTTCGAAGATGGCTTCGACGTCAGGGTTCCTTGACTTTAAGCTCAGCATGTGCCATGTCGAATCGCAAGAACATAGGCCCTATCATTGCGAACTGCTGAAGCACTGCACCAATCTCACTGGTACACAGGGTGGTCTGTTGGTCTGACGTGAGCCTGAGTTTGTAGGGGAGTTAACCCAGCATACAACCCCATTATTTAGCAAAGTTTCGCGTTTCCTTTGGCGCCAATTTGGTATTGAGAGTTGAGCCGGAGCCAGCTTAGTCAAGAACATACCATTCCCTCAATACCCCCAAGACACCACCGGAACAGCGCCGAGACACCACAGGAACACCACCAAACATGAGCAAAACACCCAAAACATCACTGAACACCGTGAACACCGACAAGACACTACCGACACACCACCAAAGTGCCACCGAAACACAATTGAGAGACCACCAAGACACCAGCAGGACAGACACCACCAAGTCCCGAAAGAACCTGCAAAGGGTTTTTCCCAAACAGTTGCTGCCAGCATACTTTGTCATTCCATCATCACAACACCGTCACAACAACAACATTGTCATCACAACACCATCATCTCCATAATCTCCATAATCTCCATAATCTCCATAATCTCCATAATCACCATAATCACCACCATCATTATCCTCATTATCCTCATTATCCTCATTATCCTCATTATCCTCATAATCCTCATAATCCTCATAATCCTCATAATCCTCATAATCCTCATCCTCATCCTCATAATCCTCATCCTCATCATCATCATCCTCATCCTCATCCTCCTCCTCATCATCATCACCATCATCATCATCATCACCACCATCACCATCACCATCACCATCACCATCACCATCACCATCACCATCACCATCAGCATCATCATCATCACCATCATCATCACCATCACCATCACCATCACCATCACCATCACCATCACCATCACCATCACCATCACCATCACCATCACCATCACCATCACCATCATCATCATCATCATCATCAAAGACACCAGCGAGACTCCACCAAGAGACAACCGAGACACCACCGCGACACCACCGAGACACCACTGGGACCGAGACACCGCCCAGCCCGCCAGCCAGGAACCCGACGGTGCCCGCCCGCCTTTAGAGTTAACAACCGGACGCTATCGCTATTGGGGAGTTAAGAGACTTCACAGACACAAGAACAAAGAATGAAGAAAACAGAAAACATGAAGAAAATTGCAAGGTAAAACGAAAAAGGCTTAGAAAGGGGTAGGGCCAAGACAGACCGCGGGCTTGCTGCAGCAGAGCGGCGCAAAGGAGGCGCGGAGCGGAGGAATCGGAGGAACAGAGGAGGAGCTGAGCAAACTGATTTAGAATCTAGAGATCCGCACCTGGTAGGTCGGGAACAAGGAGAGGACGAAGAATAGGAAGAAGAGGAAGAAGAGGAAGAAAAGGAAGAAAAGGAAGAAGAGGAAGAAGAGGAAGAAGAGGAAGAAGAGGAATAAGAGGAAGAAGAGGAAGAAGAAGGAGAGGGAGGCAAAAATAGGAGAAGGCAGGAGAAGGAGGATGATCTTTGCATTTGGCCGTGGCCATTGTCAAGTCATTTTAACTAAGCACGCTATGTTGGGTGAATGCGGCGCCGCACTTGCATGGGCGAGTGCACAGGGCGCAAGAACCGAGCAGAACATAACAGAACTTAGAATCCTTACCTGCGGATCTTCGCCAGGATATGACTTTTCGTCATGGTGGCGATTTTGAGGGCTTGAGGAGGAGACTATACTACATCAGAGGCCTTGGCTGCAACGCCATTTGGATCTCTCCGATTTTCCAGATTCCTGTCTGCAGTGGTGGACGGCACTCACCCGACACATACCTGCATTTAAATAATGCCTAGCCCCTCACAACCCCACATGGCAGTGATTGCTACATAAACTTTGCAAACATTGGCTTGCATTGCAGTGTTTCTTGGGGCGTCCTCATGGGACGGGTGCGGACAGCCATGCCCGACAGTGAGAGTGATGGTTCGTCATTTGCTACCCGCAAACCAAGTCCTGTTCACTTTGTCCATGCACAAGGAACTAAATTAAAGGATGGCTAGATACACAGATCCACACACACACACACCCACGCACGCACGCACGCACACACGCACGCACGCACGCACGCACGCACGCACGCACGCACGCACGCACGCACGCACGCACGCACACACACACACAGCTGCGCACGCGCACGCATGCATAGATGCAACGTAGATACGCAGATACTTAGATTCGTAGATTGTAGGTACAAAAAATCATAGATGTTCTAGGCGGACATAGTAATACATACTTTATATAGATACGTGGACACATAGATACATAGACACATAGATTGAAGTAGGAACATAAATTTTAGAGATGATGGATGGATGGATGGCTGGATGGATGGGTGGATGGGTGGATGGATGGATGCTGAACCTGTGGGATGGTGAGAGAGAGCGGGACAGAGATAGATACGTACATTTATCCATCCACCCATCCATCCGTCCGAAGCAGTCCATGCAAACATACATGCACACATGCATACATACATACATGCATACATGCATGCAGAATTACAGCCACAAATTACATACACACACACATGCATACATACATGCATGCGTGCATCGATGCATACATACATACATACATACATACATACATACATACATACATACATACATACATACATACACACATACGTAGGTACGTACGTACGTACGTACGTAGATAGGTAGACAGGTAGATAGATAGGTAGATAGATAGATACACTAGATAGATACAGTAGATAGATACAGTAGATAGAGACCTAGATGCTAACAAGCAAACAAGCATGCATACATACATGCATACATACATACATACATACATACAGACATGCATGTGTACATATGTATATATGGACGTACCTATGTACATGCATGCAGACAGACAGACGTACATACGTGCATACGTTTTTTTCCCAAAAATTGAGGTTTATATTCCAACATGGCCCTGCCCGGTACATGGCTGAAAGGTACGTACACAGGCACAGACAGGCAGGCAGGCAGGCAGACAGACACACTCACACACAGACACGCACACACTAGACAAGAATGGATCATTATATGATCCGTCAGGAACTGAGTCCTGTGACATGCAGATTAGATTAGTTAGTTACTTAGATAAGGATGAAAATATATAGCAGGTACGTCGATGAGCGTCCCCATCGATATCACAGATGACACACTGGCGTCTTCGTTGGTGCCAGTCCAGTGTGCATCCCTGGCACCCCCTGCTACTAGGTTTAAAAAGGGAGAGGACAGAAGGAAGAAAAAGAGAAAAGTTTTACATCTATTAAGATGTTACACACACACACACCCGGCCAGAGCCGGGTCAACCCTGAAAGGCAAGAGGAAGAAAAAAGCGGACACACGAAGGGCAAACGGCCAAAAACAGCGCAAGGGGGGGAGGGGAACAGACGGACCTCCGGAACCAACCTACACGGCGAAACGGACCCGATCAAAACAGCGCACACACCTAAACCCCACGACACATTACGGAGAGGCACGCGGGGAAATTAGGGACCAAATGGGGGACTAGTTGATGACAGACAGGAAAACCAAAACAATTAATTAAAAACAGGATTCAGTTCCAAAACCTAAAGGTCGTGCAATTGTGCCACTCGAGGCCCGTTGTCAATTCTTGCCCCAATCGGCATATAACAGCTTCCAGGTTCCAACGAATTAGGTGCACAAAATGTTTAACCTCACCAGACAACCATCAAAAGAAAAAGACCACACCTGAAAGACGTGTGCCTGCCTGGTTCCTGTATCAAATGCTGTTGTCATGAATCGTCAAAAGCAGCTGCGAAAAAAGGAGGTTTCTGAAGTTCGGCACGGCTTCACAGTTGAAGAAACGCATCGGCGAGTAATCCCTGGGACCACAAGAGCAGCGGGACAACCTCAAAAGGCTGGTAAACCGCAAGGCTGATTGTTGCACTTTACTTAAACGAATTACCAAGTTAAAATGTGTGAATTCAGAAGTCCGGTCAGTCGACATTCACCCTAAACAGGGTTGCCTCAATTGGCCCTATGGCACCATGTCGGAGTCACCATAGGAATCGCACTAGACAAGAATGGATCATTATATGATCCGTCAGGAACTGAGTCCTGTGACATGCAGATTAGATTAGTTAGTTACTTAGATAAGGATGAAAATATAAATATATAGCAGGTACGTCGATGAGCGTCCCCATCGATATCACAGATGACACACTGGCGTCTTCGTTGGTGCCAGTTCAGTGTGCATCCCTGGCACCCCCTGCTACTAGGTTTAAAAAGGGAGAGGACAGAAGGAAGAAAAAGAGAAAAGTTTTACATCTATTAAGATGTTACACACACACACAGATGCAGTCAGGCAGACATACAGACCGACATACATACATGCAGACATGCGTATACGCTCACACGGCTTACACTTCCAAACGCATACACGCAGACATGCACACGCACACACACACACATGCACATATGCGTGCATGCATGCAAACGTGCATGCATGCATGCATGCATGCATACATACATGCATGCACACATACGCACGCACACACGCACATAGACACATACATACATACATACATACATACATACCTACTTACATACATACATACATACATACATACATACATACACAAATACATACCTACTTTCATACATGCATCTCTTACATACAATACAAACCCTACATACCTTAGATGCCTTAGACGCCTTACATGCCTTACATACCTTACATACATACATACGTACATACGTACGTACATACATACATACATATGCACGTACATACATACATGCAAGCATGAGTGCATACATACATGCATACACACATACATACATACATGCATACATACATACATACATACATGCATACATACGTACGTACGTACGTACGTACATACATACATACATACACACATACACACACATACATACATGCATGCATGCATGCATGCATGCATACATACATACAGACACACGCATACATACATACATACATTCATACATACATACATACACATGCATACATGCATACATGCATACATGCATACATGCATACATACATACATACATACATCCATGCATGCATGCATACATACATACATACATGCATGCATGCATGCATACATACATACATACATACGTACATATATACAAAAATACGTACATATATACATAAATACGAAAATACACAGATACATAGATAGCTAGATACATAGATGGATGGATGGATGGATGGAGGGATGGATGGGTAGAAAGAAAGATAGACACATACATGCATACAGACATACATATATACATACATACGTACATACGCTCATACGTTCATACGTTGCATACATACATTACATTCATACGTTACATACATGCATGCATGTATGCATACATATCATGCATATATGTTTGCAATTTTGCATGTATGCATGTACACAGTGTACACATGTAAGAATAATTTTGTGCATATACATACTTACATTACTTACTTACTTACTTACTTACTTACTTACTTACTTACTTACTTACTTACTTACTTACTTACACACACACATACATATATATATATGTGTGTGTGTAACAAAATTGGCCTACATTGTCCAGGCTCATGTTCTGCGTTTCCAGGAGTCATAACAAGTACCTTCCAGATCCTTTTCCATCCTTGCGATTGCGCCCACAGTGCCCACGGCGTCCAGCGTGCCCATACAGTGATCAACGTGTGCAGTGTCAGGTTCTCCCTCTCTCTCTTTCTCTGCGTGTTTGTGCCATGTGTTTGTTTTTGTCGGTGGCGATTTTTTCATGCTGTGAAAGAACGTGTAAGACATGTCCATTGTGGACTCGGGTGCTTATTTTGCATTGAGTTCATTGTCATAGCATCGCATTTTTTTTTTCGATGGCTGTGCTGTCTCAGGAATGGCTACAACTTCTATCATCAGTATGCGCAGCTTGATTTTACTGTCCTGGACAAGCGTTTGGGGACTCTTGACAAGCTTCGCCATCTGGTTGCAGATGCCCATGAACTTGGAATATATGTCATCGTCGATGTTGTCCAGAGCTGAGATTTGCAGCGAAATTTTGCACCTCAGGTTGGCACACGCTTGATGATGTTGAAACACACTTGATGATGCTGAAACAGACTATAGCAGTCTGCGGATTGTCTCGCTCACTGCCCGGTTTATCCAGGTCATGAATCACATGGTGACTTCGATCGCAAAGATCATGGAGATGGTGCAAAGATTTGCTGACGTCGTCGATTCACATTTACTTTTGCTGTATTTACCATCCGGTTTGGTTTCCATTTGTATCATCTCTCCTTCTCTTCTTCTCTCTCTCTCTCTCTCCTTCTCTCCTTCTCTCTGTCTCTCTGTCTCTCTGTCTCTCTGTCTCTCTGTCTCTCTGTCTCTCTGTCTCTCTGTCTCTCTGTCTCTCTCTCTCTCTTTCTTTCTCTCTCTCTCTCCCTTCCTGTGGTTAGACGGTAGACCAGGGTGACCAGACTTTTGCAACATTGCCAAGTTCAAATTGAACCGGAGTTCACGGACATTTTGAAACGGTGTTTGGAACTTGTTTAGGTGCCTGACCGAGGCCAATGAGTTCTACTTTGAGGGCCATTCAAAGTCACAGGCACCTTGGAGGTTCCATGAGGATGATGGCAACCGTGAATACAAGCTGAAAGTCCGCACTTCCAAGGCCCAAAAATAACTGACATGCAGTGCACACAGCTTTGTCGTACACCAGGCACAACTTGACACAATTTGACACACCTTGACACCACTTGACACATCTGAATGTCAACATATATATATACAACATATATATATATATACATATATATATATGCCAACATTTTCCACGAAAACTGCTCTGACCAGGCGACGTTCTTTAATTCCTCCATTTGGTGTGGGGGTGATCCCCTGTGGCAAGAGTTTGGCAATTCACCAACGGGACTCTTGCTAAACAGTGATGCCTGCGAAGAAAGATGCGCAGAAGATCCAGATTGCTTCTACTTCTTGTGGAAAGACGATCTTGGCTCATTAAGCACATACCATTGCGCTGGCTTCAAGTACTGCGACTCTCCAACCCCATACACTGATGGCAAGGGGTCCATCTTCAAGAAGTGGACCTGGCCGGTAGTGGCCGAAGAGTTTGCTCAAAATGTGTGGTGTGGAGGCAGTGGGTTGTGGTCCGTATATGGTGGGAACGCAACTGGCCTTTTGACAGATCAAGACACCTGTGAAGCAAGATGTGCATCAGATGATGCTTGTCAGTACTATCTATGGAAAGATGATCCGGGTGCTGACACCCGTTTTCACTGCGCAGGCTTCTCCTCTTGCTCAGAGCAATCACCATTTGGAGATGGCAGCGTCACGATATTCAAAAAGAGAAGCAAGGCTCAGAGAGACATGGACGGATTGTATCACACACCTGCGGGTAGGCAGCCTTATGCAGACTTTTGGTACAACAACACGTGGGACCCGACAGCCCAGTACA
Organism: Cladocopium goreaui; assembly: GCA_947184155.2. Classification (NCBI taxonomy): domain Eukaryota; class Dinophyceae; order Suessiales; family Symbiodiniaceae; genus Cladocopium; species Cladocopium goreaui. The sequence goes on from CAMXCT020000028.1 coordinate 51,440, forward strand.
ATGGGACCGTGTATGGCCAGTGGGGTGAGTCGAAGACTGACACAGGCTTTGGCACTTACATTGGCTCAGATTTCCATCATAATGGTGATTTGCAGGAGTACTATGACCCTTGGGAGATCAATCTAGGGAAGATCTACGGTGTCATGGACGACCTACGTCTTGAAAATGAACGTGTCCAGCAAAAGTACATTGCCATGACCAAAGCACTGATCACAAGTACTGACGTCGATGGATTCCGGGTTGACACTCCCATGCAAGTGCCTCTCAACTTTTACAAAGTTTGGGCGCCTGCTATGAGAGCCCATGCCCAAACCCTGGGTAAGGATCGCTTCGGTATCTTTGGGGAGTTCTTCGTCTCGGTGCAGAGATACGGTACAATGACCGGGAGAGGGCGAGACAATACGATGTACAACCAAGACATTTTCATTGATGACATTTTTACCTTGAAGGGTGGAATTGTGTACCCTTATTACTGGTACATCTTCACGGCCATGGTCTACAAGCTGCCGGAGTATGTTGATGGGCTCCCCTTGGCATATGTGGAGGAGAACAAAATCATTGACACACTTGATCCCGCCACCCAGCGCCACGAGTATGCTATGTGGACCTTTTGCAACAATCATGACAACTGGCGCCTTCAAAGCATGACAGGATTTCCGGAATTTCACATGTGCTTGGCTCTGATCACCTTCTGGCCCGGCGTCCCACTTCACTATGCAGGTGATGAGCAAGACTTTGATTCACCAGGAAGTGCCCTAGATGGATGGGCTCGAGAGGAGCTCAGTCCCTCCCTGGCCTGGCGTGCAGTTCGAACTCAACCGAATGGGAATCCTGCAGATGGTGACAACTTTGACATGACAAGCTCCACATACCTGTACATCAAGCGGCTGAATGCCTTGCGGAGGGCCTACTTCGGTGAGTTTGGAAATGAAGAGTGCGATCAAATTCAAACACCCACATACAAGACTCCGGATGTTCTTGTTTTCATTCGTGGCTGTAGCGCTGACAAGAAAGTATTGTTGGTTGCCAATTTCCACACCTCAGAGCAACGGCTTGCATCAATTGATGCCGTCCCATGGTCCTCTGGCACTGTCTTGACAGACTGTTTGGTCATGCAAAACGCAGTGCAGGTGTCGGTTGAGCAGAGCAGTGTCTCCATTACCCTTGCACCGCTTCAAGTCTTGGTCCTCTCACCGGCTGTGGAAAGCGTTCCTGCAGCAGTTGTAGAGGTTTGGCCAAAACATGGGTCGTCACTGAACGGTGATCTGGGTCAAATCATCCTGAGGATCAAGTTTGACAGATCTATGGCTGATTCCATTTCGAACTACGTTCTTTTGAATGGTGAGGCTTCAAGCTTCCAATGCTCTGGAGATGAATGTACCAAACAAGTTGACATGTCAAGCCTGAGTGATGGTCACCATAGTCTGGAAGTCACCAAGGATGCATTGGACCAAGATGGGCTTGCAGTTGGCGCAGCTTTCCGGAGCGAGTTTATGATTGATAGGCAAGACGGTGTTATTGCAAATTCCATTCAGAAGCTTCCCGGCTTGATTTGCGACAATGGTGCGCAGATATGTCATAAAGCAACCGGAGCCAGTTGGTTCAGAGTTCAGAACGTCGGTAGCAATTGGTCAGAGTGGAGGCAGTACAATGAGAGTACCACCAAGTGGAATGCGCAGTTCAGTGTCCCAGTTCTTGTTCAGTACTACTCCCGGTTGAGTGCAAGCTTCATTGTGGGCGACTGCCTCGCCAAAACAGGAGAGCGTTGTCATGCAAGCTGGCACGAGGAGATGTTCTTGCGCGGGGAATTCAATGACTGGGGCAAACACAACGAGGGCCGCATGATGCTGATTTCATCCTTTACCTGGGGAATCAATGTCAGCCTGAGCGGATTTGTGCGGACCAGATTCACTCCTGTCAAGGACTGGTCTAAATCCTACGGCTCACATCCAGTGCGAGAGCTCCTATACAACGTCCCAGATTTTGATCCTAGACATCAAGACTTCAACGTGGTGCCAACTTTGTCTGGATCAGAGCCATGCCGTAAATGGATGACAGACAGAGAACTGTGGTCAGAGCGCGAGAGCATCGCCTCTGGTGCTGAATTTGCAACGGACCTCTGGCTGAGTCATTTGTGTACCGCTGCATCACCACAGTGCGTTCCGGACGCGACTGCGCAGTGGCAGTGCCATGGCTACACTGATGGACAAGATGGAGCTTGGTGCGCATCGGTTGGAACAGAGAATTGCTGGGAGTACGGTGTGAATGATCAAAGTGAAGAAATGAGTTCTTGCGGCCCATGCTACTGCTGCAGGAGGAAAGTTAAAACTGCACCCACTGGAACAGACACTCGCCACACATCAGAAAGTTTCTTGAAGAAGACAATCTTTGTTCTTCTATGTTCTTCTGCTTTTAGGGTCTTTGTTTTGAGTCAGCTTTCACGTCTCGAGTAGTTGTTACGCCGAAGGAATCTACATGCTGTGTGAAGTTCAACGACCTCTTCCTGAACTACACAGTTACCTCCGATTTGTCTCAGTGTGCACCTTCTGCTGCTCCACCACACCATGTCAGCACAAGCTTCACTATGCGCATTCAAGTTGGGACCCCATCCAACTTGGAACAAATATCTGTTGAGAGCTACAAATCATCCGTCATTGCAGCCCTCGACAGTGTCACAGCCAGTGTGACCGTGGTTCCTCGGATTGCAATGCACCAAACATGAGCGCTTACCTTCGAAATTATGAAACAAAGGACCTAGGACTCCTAGGGCTCGGGGACTTCTTCTGCCTCAATTCATTTTTGATGATTTTTGTAGTTCTGTCACTGTCTCTCTCCCTCTCTCGTCGGATTTCACTTTGGTTGGCATTTTGTTAGCCGCTTTCCTGTGGAGCGCTGTCTTCACTGAGTTTAGCCAGTCTGATTGGGGAAGTCATCTGGCTGCGGGGAGTGAAGGCTGTGCCAGTTGTATCTCAAACACTCGCTTCCTCTTTCAACGATTTCAATGTCTCAACATGTCTCAACCTCCTGACATGTTTGAATACTTACCAGTACTATGCCGGACCCGCATGGTAGAACAATTAGGGCCTAGGCCAATTTGGCCTTTGTTTCAGACGATTTTAGACGTGTGGGTGACCGAGGCGAAAGTCTCCTACATGGTGCTCTCAACGTACCAGCTGTCTGCAGTGCCATCTGAGTTGGAGGCGGGGAAACTCTCCGAATCAATGATTTTACCGTGTGTTTCATTGATTTGTTGATTTGTTGTACGATTTTGCATATGAATCATATTGAATCATATGACATGCATGTTGCATACCACGTTGATAAGAAACTGCCTTAGACTTGGCCAGATTGTGAAGAGCGAGATTTGCAGTCTCTTTGCGGCCGCGGATTCCTGTGTGGTGCGTACACAGACAATTACAGGAGGCAGAAGACTTCAAGGTTGGGAAATGGGGCAAATGGGGCTTGCACTGAGGGCTTCGTGTGTGTTTTGCAGTTTGTACATTTTGACTGAATATTTTCTCAGCATTTCTCAACTGCCTCCTGGTCCTCCCGGTCCTCCCTGGTCCTGCTTTCTCACGATCATCCCTGTTGCCAGGTTTGGCCACAATTCAGGCGGATGCTGAGGACCCCTTGCGTGAAACCTACAAGCTTTCATGACAAGCTTGGATTGTGGATATCAATGCAACTCATCGTTTTGCATCATTTTCCCTTGTTTCCCTTCTTGTTCACTTAAGACCATGGTCCCTGCCTGTGTTTTGTTTGGGTGTGCTGTTTCACCTGACAAGGTCTGTCAGTCTGTCCCTTGTCATGTGTGCCGAGAGGTTGAAACCAGCACGTTGAGCAGTGTCAGTAGCTTGGCGAACCTAGCAGATGATGCAACAGCACTTCAAGCTCAACTTGGCAGCAATCCGGATGTTGATAGCACCTCAGCGGCAGTTACCCACAACTCACATCAACTCACTAGGTCCCAGAAAGTGTGAATTTCATGTAGAGTAAAGATGAGTAAAGATGGTGGCAGAATATGGTTTCTCCAGGCAAAACGGATTGATCAAGGGTTCAGAGTTGAAAGCAATGGAATGACTCTAATTGTCGTGGTGATGGTTTTGGGTGCCACACCGAGAGTGATTTGAGGGTTGTTGTCGATCACACTAGAGCATAGAACCTTTTGACGCCTTATCATCAGCGACTTTGTTTGGGACAAAGACGGATTCAGAAACTACGCCGGATTCAGAAACTAGGGATTCAGAAACTGCTCGTCGGATTCAGAAAATAAACGTGGTATTCAGAAACTATTTCGTGGGATTCAGAAACTATTTCGTCGGATTCAGAAACTACTCGTGGTATTCAGAAACTATTTCGTGGTATTCAGAAACTATTTCGTGGTATTCAGAAACTATTCGTAGTATTCAGAAACTATTTCGTGGTATTCAGAAACTATTTCGTGGTATTCAGAAACTACTCGTGGTATTCAGAAACTATATTCGTAGTATTCAGAAACTATTGTTGTCGGATTCAGAAACTGCTCGTGGTATTCAGAAACTATTTTCGTAGTATTCAGAAACTATTTCGTCGGATTCAGAAACTACTCGTGGTATTCAGAAACTATTTTTGCAGTATTCAGGAACTATTTTTGTCGGATTCAATGCTGACTCTATGGTTTCTCCCAGCAATGATTATGGTATCCCAGCAACTATTCAAAACCGCCACCCCCTCTGGCCAATACGATGCATAGGATCTTAACTTGAACTTATCTTCATGAGGGATCAAGACTGCCACCCCCTCTGGCCAATACATTGAATAGGATCTTAACGAAACTTAGCGAATAGGATCTTAACTTGAACCTATCTTCATGAGGGATCAAAACTGCCACCCTCTCTGGCCCATACATTGAATAGGATCTTAACTTCAACTTTTCCCCAGGAGAGATCAAAACTGCCACCCCCTCTGGCCAATACGATAAATAGGATCTTAACTTGAACTTATCTTCATGAGGGACAAAGCCGCCATCCCCTCTGGCCAATACATTGAATTGGATCTTAACCTCAACTTTTCTCCAGGAGGGATCAAAACTGCCACCCCCTCTGGCCCATACATTGAATAGGATCTTAACTTCAACTTTTCTCCAGGAGGGATCAAAACTGCCACCCCCTCTGGCCAATACATTGAATAGGATCTTACCTTGAAATTATCTTCATGATGAATCAAAACTGCCACCCCCTCTGGCCAATACGGTGCATAGGATCTTAACTTGAACTTATCTTCATGAGGCATCAAAACTGCCACCCCCCTCTGGCCAATACATTGAATAGGATCTTAACGAACCTTAGTGAATAGGATCTTACCTTCAACCTATCTTCATGAGGGATCAAAACTGCCACCTCCTCTGGCCAATACGATAAATAGGATCTTAACTTGAACTTATCTTCATGAGGGACAAAACCGCCATCCCCTCTGGCCAATACATTGAATAGGATCTTAACCTCAACTTTTCTCCAGGAGAGATCAAAACTGCCACCCCCTCTGGCCCATACATTGAATAGGATCTTAACTTCAACTTTTCTCCAGGAGGGATCAAAACTGCCACCCCCTCTGGCCAATACATTGAATAGGATCTTACCTTGAAATTATCTTCATGATGAATCAAAACTGCCACCCCCTCTGGCCAATACGGTGCATAGGATCTTAACTTGAACTTATCTTCATGAGGGATCAAAACTGCCACCCCCTCTGGCCCATACATTGAATAGGATCTTAACGAAACTTATTGAATAAGATCTTACCTTGAACCTATCTTCATGAGGGATCAAAACTACCCCCCCTTTGGCCAATACGATAAATAGGATCTTAACTTTTGTTGCTTATCTTCATGCGGGACAAAACCGCCATCCCCTCTGGCCAATACATTGAATAGGATCTTAACCTCAACTTTTCTCCAGGAGGGATCAAAACTGCCACCCCCTCTGGCCCATACATTGAATAGGATCTTACCTTGAAATTATCTTCATGAGGGATCAAAACTGGCCAATACGGTGCATAGGATCTTAACATATCTTAACTTGAAATTATCTTCATGAGGGATCAAAACTGCCACCCCCTCAGGCCAATACATTGAATAGGATCTTACCTTGAACTTATCTTCATGATGAATCAAAACTGCCAAAACTGCCACCCCCTCTGGCTAATACTATGAACAGGATCTGAACTTGAACTTAACTTCCTGAGGGATCAAAACTGCCACCCCCTCTGGCCAATACGATGCATAAAATCTTCACTTGAACTTATCTTCATGAGGGATCAAAACTGCCACCCCCTCTGGCCCATACATTGAATAGGATCTTAACGAAACTGATTGAATAGGATCTTACCTTGTACCTATCTTCATGAGGGATCAAAACCGCCATCCCCTCTGGCCAATACGATGAATAGGGTCTTGACTTGAACTTAACTTCATGAGGGATCAAAACTGCCACCTCCTCTGGCCTATATAATGCGTTAGGGGTAAACCCTGCCCAAAGAGTGATCATCCGATACACTTACGTGGTACCGCCCTAATTGAATCATATACGTTACATGTTACTACGCTGCTGAGATCTCCGGGATCGTTGCTACGTTGCTTGTTACTACGCTGCTGGGATCTCTGGGCTCGCTGCTACGTTACTTGTTACTACGCTGCTGATGGGGTAGGGTGGGGTAGGGGGGGGGGCATGTCAACGTTCCTTGAACTTCGTACGTTATAGTGTGCTACACTGCTGAGATCTCTGGGATCGTTGCTACGTTACTTGTTGCTACGCTGCTGATGGGGTGGGGTGGGGTGGGGTAGGGGGGGCATGTCAACGTTCCTTGTACTTCGTACATTATAGTGTGCTACGCTGCAACGATCTGTGGGATCTAAAACTACGTTACATGTTACTACGCTGCTGGGATCTCTGGGACCTTACTACGTTACTTGTTACTACGCTGCTGAGATCTCTGGGATCGTTGCTACGTTACTTGTTACTACGGGTTTCCAGTTTCCAATTATATCAGTTTCCAAATACCAATCTCAGTTTCCGAATACCTTTTTCCAGTTTCCGAATACGACTCCCAGTTTCCGAATACCACTTTCCAGTTTCCGAATACCACTTCCAGTTTCCGAATACCAGTTTCCGAATACCACTCCCCAGTTTCCGAATACCACTGTCCAGTTTCCGAATACCACTGTCCAGTTTCCGAATACCACTGTCCAGTTTCCGAATACCACTGTCCAGTTTCCGAATACCACTGTCCAGTTTCCGAATACCACTGTCCAGTTTCCGAATACCACTGTCCAGTTTCCGAATACCACTGTCCAGTTTCCGAATACCACTTCCAGTTTCCGAATACCAGTTTCCGAATACCACCGTTTCCGACCACTTTTCCGAATACCACCGTGACCACTTTGTTTGCCATGATTCTTCTCGCGGGCGTGCTTCGAAGGATCTTGCTTAGATAGACATAGATATAAATGCGAACCTTCTTGTGTGTATGGATATTTTATGCACGTTTTCTCAAGACGTTGCTTTGACTAAGGCAGCACGTCCCTGATCATATCGCAGCCAGCTACTACCGAAATGAAGCTGGTTACCGATGTGACAACTGAAGAACCAGTGGCTCCTGCAGTTTTGATCCCAGAGACTTCCACTGTGCAAACTGCACTTGAGAGCTCCACAGGTGTCTCGATCTCAGTCTCACTAGCAACAACAACGACCACGCCCACAACCACAACACAAGGGCTTCCCAGCACTTCTCTCACGACGGCAGCCCAGACATCAGTGGCTAGCACCCAAACGTCTGCGTTGCCTGCTGGCACATGCATGGAAGTGGTAGTCAGGAGTGCTGGTGGTGCCGATGGGAACTATGCAGACTTCTCCATGAATGGGCTACAGGTGGAACTCTCTTCTGGGCGTGGATTCAGCATTGTGATTTTGACTGAAGATGGTGGTGTGCAGAGCAAGCACGTATACGATACTGGTTTCGAAGGGGAAGGCTCCGGGCCACTTGCGAGCTTACTCAATGGCTTGCCAGACGGGACCGCTGTACTGATTGCAGCCATGGATGATGCTTCAGACAGTTTGACACCAGAAGCGAGGTCGTCAATCCAGATGCTAGGAGCTACCAAAATCAGCAGTCTTTCCTACAGAGATTCCTATGCTCTGATCGGCATCAAGGGGCAGTCTGCGATTGCAGAGGCTCACTCCAGTGCTGGAGAAGGCCCAATTGAGCTCAAAAGCAATGCTGTTTGGATGTCGTCTTGTCAAGCAAGCACCAGTGCCGCAACAGGAGGATCTGGAGCCCCGCTGGCTCTGAGGGTCAAAAGCGCTGGTGGTGCAGATGGAAATTTCGCAGAATTCTACGTGAATGGGGCTCTTATAGACATGGAATCGGCACGCGGGCTGAGCGTGGTTGTGTTGGGAGAGACTGGTGCCATTGTGTCAAAGCAAGTGTTTGACACTGGCTACGAGGCAGAAGGTGCAGGGCCATTGGTAGACCTGCTGGAGAGCTTAGCAGATGGCACCATTGTGATGATAGCTGCCATGGACGACGCCTCTGATAGTCTCACAGCGGAGGCAAAGGCCGCAATAGCTGCTCTGGGTGCCACAAAGGTGGACCAAATATCTTATCGAAGCTCCTATGCGTTGATTGGGGTGAAGGGGCGCACGGCAATAGCAGAAGAGGTAGCTGCACCGGGAGAAGGCTCTCTGATCATTGAGGAGAACCTCACCTTCCCCCTTTCATTCAGCTCGCTCAGCTCCACCTCACCAGGCTTTGCCTGTCCTTGAATTGTCAACAAACAGCAAAGTAAATGAAGTAAGACACCAGAGGGCTGCAGAGAGCAACAAACCGTGTGACTAAGTACGAGTTGACTAACCTTGACGCGCTTAGTGAATAGATCCAGCCAATGCATCAGTTGAACCATTTCCCGGATGGCAGCGGTAGTGTAAGACTTAAGAAAGGTGGACTCTAATAGAGAGAGAGAGAGAGAGAGAGGTAGAGGTAGAGAGAGGTGGAGAGATGTGGAGAGATGTGGAGAGAAGTAGAGAGAAATAGAGAAACGTAAGGAGAAGTATATGATGTATATGGAGAGAAGGAGAAAAGAAGAGCTACCGCTTTCAAGATTTTGATGATTTGTGTGCAGGCGCGTCTTCAAGTGAAGCTGCACAAACCTCCAGCACAGGCTGCTGCGGTGTTCGCTAGATCTGTCTTTGGGGTATTTTTGGGTTCGCAATTTGCATTGCTCTTTGTCTGTTTGGATTCCTGCCAACTCTTTGGATTCTTTGCCAATCTTCCAGCTGCATTCCTAACTTTGACAAGGCTTGGTCGTCGATGGGACAACATTTTCCACTTCTCAGCAAGCAACTGGCCTCGCAAGTGCGTCGCTTCGGAAATGAATATGAACGCAGATGCAACAATGGACTGCAGAGTGTTTGTTTGCTTGTTTAGTCAGCAGCTCGCACATGTTCATCACCTCATTCTGATACAAGGCAAGCTCGTCCGAAATCGGATGGAGCTTCGAAGCTTGCCGAGATTGATTCGAAGTTTATGAAAATTTAGCACTGTGCCATAGTGAGTGCATTTGTTGTTCTTCTTGCTGACACGTGGCAACCAGATCATTCCACAGATACACTTATTCTGTTCGGCGGCTCCCAGGAATTTATTGATGGGTGTGTCGGATATGCGAATGTATTCCGAAACGCTCTGGCACTTGCGTTGCTATGCCTCCCGGCTGCCCAGCATTTTGTTCTTAAAGTGCTTTGCAGGAGCGCTGTAGAAACCAGACAATACTGTACTTGGCTAAGGCATGATGTGATCGCACTGGGTTACCCATGCGTTCAGCGCTTCCTCACACTACAGGCCGTCACGGGGCGTAGGTTTTGACAGGATCCTTTTCATGAGTTTGTTAGTTAGTTCCAGAGAGGGCACAAGTTGCACAAGCAGAAAATGGCAGCGAAGGCTGGGGGAACGAGGGTATGAATTGATTGTGGGCATGCCACAGCTCAAGCAACTGTGGAAGCTTGGGCCTGGTTCTGTCCAAAGCCCATGCAGGCAAAGATGAGGAGGTGCTGTTTGCCCTCGGAGGATGAATACATATGATTCCTCATATTTCTTTTTTCTTTGTTAGCTTGCTGGCCTCTGGAATGGAGGGGGCGGCTTGTAGAAAATCCACGGCCATACTGCGTATCGCATATAGATTCTGGCTGAGCGTCACATGGAGCTACAAACGCTCTTCCGCACGCGGCCACCGGCAGCCGCCACCCAAAAACGTTTAAGCGGAAAAATCCATTGCAGAATCAGTGTGATTTCTCGCAACGGCTTCGAGGCTTGTACACGTTTTGCTGCAGTTTGAGCACCTCTTGAAAGACAGAGTCCAATGTGGTGTTCAACTCGAATTGCGCATGCACTGCCCCTTTGTGCTGAGGTTGATGATCCACACAGTGACTGCACACTTTGCCCGTAATGGGCAGCATTTCAATTTCTTGTTTATTTGTTCTTTTTTGGGAGGGGCCTGTTGCGAGCGGCAGAAAATTGAGATAAATGGCATTCTTTATTGCCATTAATCCAGGTATGAACCGGTTGCACTTTTAATATTTTTAATCACGTTACTTTTCACCCAGCTACGTGCTCAAAATCGCAATAATTCAATAAGGTTAGGTTTTTATTCAGAAGTTCTTGGATATAATCTAGTTCCATGCACTTCGCATGCAAAATCATATTTATATTTCTTGTTTAAGAGTCTCCTTGTGAATTATGTTGCTCTTATTGAATGCAATTAAGTAAATACATCAGAGCCATAAGGCAAAGGATCATAAATGTAAGTACACAATAGTACACAATTCAGGAATAAACATAATATAAATATATATAATAATATATATATATTTGCACCTTACTATCCTTGACATAGTTGCATGAACCCTTCCACTATCCCTTGCAACATATCACGCCACAAGATGCAGGGTGTCCTTAAAGAAGTGCAGCCTTCAATTGAAGTAACATGAAGTAGTCTTTTTCTATCTTTTTCTATAATATATATATAATATGCAGCATGAGTTTAGCATAGTGCCTGTTCTAATATGCAATATTAAATGCAACAATGAAGTATTCCCAGCTTGCAAAGAAGCATTTTTCATTAATTTGCAATTTTCTTTTGAGCAAGTACAATGTTTTTTCAACAAGCAATATCCCTACAAACTATGGAGGAATCCTCTAAAAGATGCAGCATTCCTTTTGAAAAAAAGCAATCTTCTTCCAAATGATATGGTATCCCTTTAAGTAGGCAATATTCCTGCACCATATGTAGCGCGCCTTTCAATATACGGTCACCTTTTTAATGTGCAGATTTCATGTCAAACAGTGCAATATCTGCATCAAAGCAATATTCTTTGAAATTCCTGTGAAGATGACTATGTTGAAGATGACACATGGCAATTTTCCCATAAGACAACATAGTAATCGTTTCAAAAAGCAATGTTCCTGCAAAGGTAAATAATTTTCTTGACACATGGAGTCCTGTTGAAAAGGTTCAGCCTTCCTTGTTTGTTGTTCCTTAAGAAACTGGTCTTTCTCTAATTGAGCTATTTCATTTATTCAATATGAAAGAATTGTGCGCTCTTCTTGATCAATTGTTTCCATCATTTTGCAGAGGGTACTTCCCAAAATAGTGCCTTATACTCCAAGGGAAATCCATGTTATTTGAGAGAGAGAGAGAGTGCTGTATATGTCATGTAAAAGGATTACATTTTGGAATAAAGGTTCCTTTTCTTAAGAAAATATTGCATCTCCCTCAAGGAGGTTATATTTTTTGAAGAAAAAAGACACGACTTTCCACACATTCTTCAAGGAATACCATACTATTTTGACAAAAGGACTATATACGCACAAGAACTCCATCTTGAAATTTGACATGACGTTTTAATGTCTGAGGGCATTTTGCACCCTTTTCAAAGAGATGATGCGCTTTCTTGAAGGAACTTCCAGATAGTTAAAAACATGCACATCAAAGTCATCAAAGAATAAAATGATCACACAAAACACACTGTTATATATAAACGGATCTGATTTTGAAATGGTGTTGGAATCTGTGAGCAGAAGGCGCAATACTTTTCCGAAATTGTATACGTATTGAAGGTCTTTTTCAGACCAATAGTGCGCTCTTTTCAAATAGATATTGCAATCTTACGTGCTTTGAAAAATACGACTTGGGATCGCAGAGATTGGAGGATTATAGGGAAAAAATGAAGAACCCATGTCCTAAGTGCACTCACTTTGTCTGCTTTATTTTGTTTCATTTTTTCGGCATTGTTTTTGAAAAGTGCAAAGTTCTTCAGAAAACTAGATGAAAATAGATGAAATACAAAATTGCCCTCAACCCATGCCCAAATCTCTGAGCATCTGATTTGATGCCAATTTGGGGGCACGAAGGCCGGAACTAGCAGGAGTCATGATGTAGGACGTAGTGAACTGGATTATATAAATTATATATATATATATAATTAGGATTAATCCATCCAAATTAATCAGGATCAGACCCAAACCTTGAGAAAAAAAAACCAAAGATTTGGCAACTAGTCCAGAGGTCAGAGTAGTTGTGGAAACATTTTTTTTGTTTGGATTAATCATGAATCATGACTAATCAGGATTAATCTTGGTGGAAGTGAGGCAGATCAGAGCGTTGAGGTGCCAGACACATGCTTTTGCGAAGAGACGTGCTAACAGGCCTTTCCGTTTTTTTCCCCCCTCTGCTTCGACACAAAACTGCTTATGCGTCTCTTGGATCAAAGCAGCCCTGCAGACACGTCGTAGAATTCAGGCCAGCACAGGAAGATGAAGCTGGAAAAAAGGGGTCCGGTGACCGTGACGCATTTGCATGTTGTTGATGTTGTTGCAATTCCGTTGCTTTGGGTGCTGTGCTTTTGGCACATATTGAAGCCTCTGTACAGTTTGCATCTTTTTTGCCTTCTTTTGCATCCTTTTGCATTCTTCAGAACAGTGCGAAAATATACAATGCTTACACAAACTATACAAATCCACATGGAACATGCCGCACAACATGTGTTTGGTTTGCAGTCGAAAGCTTCCGTTCGATCCCGAAGAGCGTGGCACCTAGCACAGCGCATGCTGTTTGAGTTGACAGGATTGAGCACATGTCATCCCATGTGGATCCATGTGGCCTGATGTGGCCTGAGATTGGTGGAATGCTACATGTGGCACAGGACACAGAGCACTGGTTTTTGCATGCAATTAAGTTTGCTACAGGCTCGGCTTCTGACAGGCTTCTGACAGGCTACTTGGAGCCGTGCTGCTTTTAATGTTCCAGCCCGTTTCAGCATCTATAGTTTATAGCATCTTCAGTGCGTAACACATTTGTGTGAACCTGCAAGATGTAAAAAAGACTGCGTTTTTCTGATTGATGAGCTTCATGCAGCGGATCTGATGTAATCTCATGGCAACATTCAATAAAGTCACGGTCTTACCCGGTGCCTTGATGGCTCAGCATGTTAACAATGCAAGTAGTGACTAGCGACCACTCTGCAGTATTTTGGTGCTCACAGCCCGCTAGTGTGAGCCATTGATCCAGGGTTTCAGTTTTTCAGCCAGCTGAACCATTGACCTTCAACCACACGCCTTCGCAGCCACACCACCCACCAAGCTGGATCTCGAAAAGCCAGGACAATCAAATTGGCCTCGAAGAGCCCAGAGAGAGAGAGGGAGCGCATGTCACGTAGAGCACGCCGCCGAGTTCCTGCAAGGCAAGCTGCCGCTGCTGCAAGTTCTTGCGAACTGTCACGAAACGTCGACACGTCGAGACAATTCGAATTATCAGTTTCGCACGGTTTGGTTTTGACGGCACAAGTTTTTGGTACCCGATTCCCACACAGAAAATGGCAAACGACGGTCCACTGTGATATTAATGTTTGGGAGTCCCATCGCCCCAAAACCATGGTTCAAAAGAAAGCCTAGGAGAGCTTCGGGATCCTTGGGGAGTTTTGGCATAAGTCGCAAGACGTAGGTCAGCAATAGAGAGCTTTTGCCTGCCAACTACCCGTTGAAACGCGATACCCGCGTTTTTGCACCCGCTTGGCTCATAGACACTCATAGTCACTCATCGGCTCATAAACATGGATCCGATCCTGAGAAAACCCATAGTAAATTTCATGCCAGATTCTCTATATCATCTTCGCTCCAGATGAACACTTGCCCGAAATCTGGTTTCTTTCCCATCCAAGACGCTTACCCAGGTTTTCGGTCATGTTTTCTTGTCAAGCCTTCTTTCCCCGCATATATAATTTGGATGCTGCTGCTCCTCAGCCCGCTTCAGAATGCTTCAGAACTCCTGTTGTACATTACAGCCTCTCACCGTAGCCATCACAGCGCCGTGGCATGGCCGGTTCTTTGGCTGCTGATGGGCTGCCAAGAAGCTTCATCTCTGGTTTGCCCTGGCGAGGGGATGTGACCTGGCTAACCCAAATGCAGATGCAGTCACACGCACCAAAATGATCTAAAAATGATCTAAAAATGATCTAAAAATGATCTAAAAATGATCTAAAAATGATCTAAAATGCAGATAGATGAACTGAGATGCACCACATATCATTCTGCAAACCCAGTTCCTGTGCCACAAGCTGTCCATCAATACCTCCATGGACCTCAATGGACCTCAATCATTTTGAAGCTCTCGTAGCGTCGTAGCATGTTTTATGATTTTTATGCGAGGTCAGAGCCGCACAATGTTTCGCTAAGGCTGCTTTCAAAGATGCACCTCCCCAAGGAGAACTGTTCTGCGAGAAGCTTCGCCAAGCCTTGGAATCACACCCGGAGACTTGGCAGACTCTGCCAGTCCGGACATCAAATCGAATCTTTCAATTCTTGTAGGCCTCTTGTAGACCTCTTGTAACCCTCTTGTGATCTCTTTGGATATCTTCAGATCATTAGATGTTTGGTTTGATTTGATGCTTTTGATGCCAGATCATGCCAGCCATGCAGCCAACCCCTAGGAATTATCAAAGAGGTGCTGGTAGTCAACTAGTTGCATTGTTAACTGTTGTCCTCGTTGTCTTCCTGTAGCTGATATGTCAATATATCTAAGGGCTGCCGCCCCTGCCGCCGACCCCGGGCCTATTTTTGCTAGCTGATATTTCAGAGCGAGTGGGTTTTGAATCTGGACCTGTTTGCCACCTCTGCACCCCGCAACTGTTTGCCACATCTTTCAGCCAACAAATTGCCGTAAAAACGAACCTCCCGGACAGGAAAACACCATGGCACTGAGGGACGGAATGGTGCCCTGCAATGATAATCCACGAGGCCTAACGTCCCTTCTGAAACCCTAGTTAAAGAACACAAATTTCCAGCTCTTGGCAGCTCTTGACAGCTGTGTCCACATGGCCTTCCTGCTGCCCTGCTCCTGCTGTAAGCTGCTGCAGCTGCTACTTTTGTTGTTGCTGCTGCTGCGGCTGCTGCTGCCTCTGCTGCTACTCTTGCTACTGCTGTGCCGAGTCCCAAAACGTGGCTCCTGGACGGGGAAACACAGTGGCAGTGAAGGACGGAACAGCGACAAAATGCAGCCCAAAAAGTGCCTAACATGTCGTCTGAAGCCGTAGAAAAAACTGTATCAACATAGCCTTCCTGCTGCCCTACTCTTGCTGTAAGCTGCTGCAGCTGCTACTTTGGCTGTTACTGCTGCGCTGCTTCCTGCTGCTGCTGCTGCTGCTGCTGCTGCTGCTCCTGCTACAAGCCCCTCCTCCTGCTGGTGTGCTTTTAGCTAACATATATATTGCCTTTAAAAAAACGCACCTCCCGGACAGGAAAACACCATGGCACTGAGGGACGGAATGGTGCCCTGCAATGATAATCCACGAGGCCTAACGTCCCTTCTGAAACCCTAGTTAAAGAACACAAATTTCCAGCTCTTGGCAGCTCTTGACAGCTGTGTCCACATGGCCTTCCTGCTGCCCTGCTCCTGCTGTAAGCTGCTGCAGCTGCTACTTTGGTTGTTGCTGCTGCGCTGCTTCTGCTGCGGCTGCTGCAACTGCTTGCCACATCTTTTAGCCAACAAATTGCTTTTAAAAAATGCACCTCCCGGACAGGAAAACACCATGGCACTGAGGGACGGAATGGTGCCCTGCAATGATAATCCACGAGGCCTAACGTCCCTTCTGAAACCCTAGTTAAAGAACACAAATTTCCAGCTCTTGGCAGCTCTTGACAGCTGTGTCCACATGGCCTTCCTGCTGCCCTGCTCCTGCTGTAAGCTGCTCGGCTGCTACTTCGGGTGTTGCTGCTGCGCTGCTTCCTGCTGCTGCTGCTGCTGCTCCTGCTACAAGCCCCTCCTCCTGCTGGTGTGCTTTTTAGCTAACATATTGCCTTAAAAAAACGCACCTCCTGGACAGGAAAACACCATGGCACTGAGGGACGGAATGGTGCCCTGCAATGATAATCCACGAGGCTTAACGTCCCTTCTGAAACCCTAGTTAAAAAACACAAATTTCCAGCTCTTGGCAGCTCTTGACAACTGTGGCCACATGGCCTTCCTGCTACCCTGCTCATGCTGTAAGCTGCTTGGCTGCTACTTCGGTTGTTGCTGCTCCGCTGCTTTTGGTGTGCTGGCTTCGGCAGCTGCTGATGCTGCTGACCAGCCTCCTGGACGGGAACACACACCAATCGTGCCCTTCAATGGTAATCCACAGGGCCTAACGTCCCTTCTGAAACCCTAGTTAAAGCGCACAAATTTCCAGCTCTTGGCAACTCTTGACAGCTGTGTCCACATGGCCTTCCTGCTGCCCTGCTCCTGCTGTAAGCTGCTCGGCTGCTACTTTTGTTGTTGCTGCTGCTGCTGCTGGCTGCTGCTGCCTCTGCTGCTGCTACTGCTGCTACTCTTGCTACTGCTGCGCCGAGTCCCAAAACGTGGCTCCTGGACGGGGAAACACAGTGGCAGTGAAGGACGGAACAGCGACAAAATGCAGCCCAAAAAGTGCCTAACATGTCGTCTGAAGCCGTAGAAAAAACTGTATCAACATAGCCTTCCTGCTGCCCTACTCCTGCTTTAAGCTGCTGCAGCTGCTACTTTGGCTGTTACTGCTGCGCTGCTTCCTGCTGCTGCTGCTGCTGCTCCTGCTACAAGCCCCTCCTCCTGCTGGTGTGCTTTTAGCTAACATATATATATTGCCTTAAAAAAACGCACCTCCCGGACAGGAAAACACCATGGCACTGAGGGACGGAATGGTGCCCTACAATGATAATCCACGAGGCCTAACGTCCCTTCTGAAACCCTAGTTAAAAAACACAAATTTCCAGCTCTTGGCAGCTCTTGACAACTGTGTCCACATGGCCTTCCTGCTGCCCTGCTCCTGCTGTAAGCTGCTCGCCTGCTACTTTGGTTGTTGCTGCTGCGCTGCTTCTGCTGCGGCTGCTGCAACTGCTTGCCACATCTTTTAGCCAACAAATTGCCTTAAAAAAATGCACCTCCCGGACAGGAAAACACCATGGCACTGAGGGACGGAATGGTGCCCTGCAATGATAATCCACGAGGCCTAACGTCCCTTCTGAAACCCTAGTTAAAGAACACAAATTTCCAGCTCTTGGCAGCTCTTGACAGCTGTGTCCACATGGCCTTCCTGCTGCCCTGCTCCTGCTGTAAGCTGCTCGGCTGCTACTTCGGGTGTTGCTGCTGCGCTGCTTCCTGCTGCTGCTGCTGCTGCTCCTGCTACAAGCCCCTCCTCCTGCTGGTGTGCTTTTTAGCTAACATATTGCCTTAAAAAAACGCACCTCCCGGACAGGAAAACACCATGGCACTGAGGGACGGAATGGTGCCCTGCAATGATAATCCACGAGGCTTAACGTCCCTTCTGAAACCCTAGTTAAAAAACACAAATTTCCATCTCTTGGCAGCTCTTGACAACTGTGTCCACATGGCCTTCCTGCTACCCTGCTCATGCTGTAAGCTGCTTGGCTGCTACTTCGGTTGTTGCTGCTCCGCTGCTTTTGGTGTGCTGGCTTCGGCAGCTGCTGATGCTGCTGACCAGCCTCCTGGACGGGAACACACACCAATGGTGCCCTGCAATGGTAATCCACGGGGCGTAACGTCCCTTCTGAAACCCTAGTTAAAAAACACAAATTTCCAGCTCTTGGCAGCTCTTGTCAACTTGTCCACATGGCCTTCCTGCTGCCCTGCTCCTGCTGTAAGCTGCTCGGCTGCTACTTTGGTTGTTGCTGCTGCGCTGCTTCTGCTGCGGCTGCTGCAACTGCTTGCCACATCTTTTAGCCAGCAAATTGCCTTAAAAAAATGCACCTCCTGGACAGGAAAACACCATGGCACTGAGGGACGGAATGGTGCCCTGCAATGATAATCCACGAGGCTTAACGTCCCTTCTGAAACCCTAGTTTAAAAACACAAATTTCCAGCTCTTTGGAAAGCTTCCCAAGACCCGTTGTTGTATTTGTTGTTGTCCACAACCTCTCTTCCCTGACGCGCTCCCCCTTGCTGTCGGCCGGGGTCGGCGGATTATATGTCAATGGAATGTAGGGTTGCCATGTGTGCTGAAGCCTGAGCAAGATGCCTCGCTTGTGAAATGGTTCTGTTGATTGTTCTGTTGAGGTTGGCAGTGCCGCCTTTAATCAGGTGGACATCTCGAAGGTAGCCATGTGCTGAGCTCAGAGAAGCAGTACATATTGATCTAACACTCATGCTGAAGCAGGGAGCACTTCCACCCAATGAACTGATCCCAAGCCTCGAGCCTTACAACTTTGAGCTGCTGCGCTTCAGGCTGCCAGCATGTGTAGAATCTTGGCTTTTGTAGCTCATCAGGGTACTGTAGGGCGGGTAGATTTGGGAAGATTGCTTGAGCTAATGCAAGTCTTGTTGGGACGCTGCTTATGTATTGCTTTTGTGATTGTGTGCACCGAAAAGGTTGGTGTGTGTTGATCTGGTGGCACTGCAAGGACTACCTGTTCAGGATATTGCGGGAGAAATGCGTCCGTGTTGAACGGTTGAAAGCATTTGACTGTGGACTTGATGACTCTGCCTCGAGCCTTGGTGTGCCATATTGTCGTACATTGTCGTGCAATGACAATCCATGACATGACGCTACTGAAGCTATTGAGGCCGACGTGTAGACTCAGTACTTTGAAGTGTTTGTTGTTCTTTTCTGATCCATAAATATATATATATATATACTTTTCAAAATTTATACAGTGTATATATGTATATATATATATTATATTATACTCCACTCCGCATCATTCTTGTCAGAAAGTGGTCACCCTCGATTCGAGGCGAACCATGGCTGAATGGATCAACTCAATGCCGGCAGACAACTTGCCCAGTGAGCTGCATTTGTCGCACAATCGGATCACTCCAAGCGGTTTCCACAATTTAGTTCAGGCCATTGAACCTTGTTTGCAGGATGCAACCCGCTATATATATATATATATACAGTAAGCACATACATACATACATACATACATACATACATAGATACATACATAGATACATACATAGATACATACATAGATACATACATAGATACATACATAGATACATACGTAGATACATAGATACATAGATACATAGATACATAGATACATAGATACATAGATACATAGATACATAGATACATAGATACATAGATAGATAGATAGATAGATAGATAAATAGATAGATAGATAGATAGATAGATACATACATACATACATAGATACATACATACATACATACACACATATATATATACACTGTATATATATATATGTATGTGCGTGTGATATGCATAATTATCATATATACTGTACTTATATTATGTGAAAGGAGGTGTCTTGAGATTGAGATGTCTACTGCAAATCTCGTCCGCTGAGAAATGCTAGATAATGCTATTTAATGTATGCTTGCAATGTAATGCAAGGCTCCAGTTTAGGTTTTAATGCATTATATAGATCACATTTTGATATAGTCTTATGGAGTCCTGGCATTGAAATCGTTACACACTTCGGAGAGATGAGGGGCTGACACACACACATACACCACAACCTTACTAGCATGGCAAGGATACGTAGACCACCCAGTAGGCAGGTGGATATAGGATTTGCAGATACAAGGAGAGGCATTGGGAAAGGTGCCGCTGTTGCACTGCCCAGTCGCCCTGGCAATGGCTCAAGATGCTCAAGAATAAAGCTCACGAGTCAAGTGCGGATCTGAGGAATCCAAATGGATGCAGCTGACATCAAGAAGGCCACCAGTCTGGCTGCGTGTCGAAGGAAATGGTGTGGATGATTCTGCCATTTGTGTGTTTTGGCTGCACATTGGCAAAGTCGAAGCTTTCAGTGGTAGCGTGAGGTTCATGACATCATGATTTGACGTGATTTGAAATACTTATGCTTGTGCCCATCTAAAACTATGCTTGAATCTTTTTTGTGTTGAAGTCCGCCTCAGGGTTTGGTCACAACTGGGCGTGCTGTTCTCGCAGCTAGTTTGAGGGCTCCGGAACGTCAGAATGGCACTGTGGAAAGCTCAGCCCACCTTGCCACCTTGCCACCAAGCTCTCAGATGAATTCAGACAAGATGAAGCTCTAAGACTTTTTCTCAAGGTGCCATTGTCTTTTCCGTCTTTCCATGGAAAATCCCTGCAGCAACCAGCTCAGTTTGATCCATTTTTCTGGGCATGTATTGCAATGGAGACTTCAGATGGGTGATCAAACAAACAAGACTGTTTGCCGTGTTAATCATGTCAAACATGCAATTCCCATGCTTTGCCCGAGCAGAACCATTAGCCAAGGATGAATGTTCAGCTGAAGCCTTTCCAGCGACAAAGTGAAATGGGAACTGGACGACCGCTGTCTACGTCGCATCCATCGCACCCCCCGCTAGCACCCCAGGCCCAGTGTCCTGGCCAGTCTGGCAACTTCCACAGCCACTCCAGCGACTTCCAACCTTCCGGCAGCCATACCTTTCAGACCAGCCTTCAATCTCCAAGCTCAGGTAGCAACACCACCATGGGGATGAACGCTGATTCTATGTCCACCCATGTTTTCCCTCCCCTTCCTCCCATGCATGCGGAGAATTCGGAGAGGAGTGGTGGCAGTTCGAGGTACCAACCTGCACAGCATCAATTCCAAAATACTCAAACTCAAGGGCAGCTGAATTATCCCCATCAAATGAAGAATTTTGAGACTTTCAATCCTTCTTGTCCTTCTTGTCCTTCTTGTCCTTCTGGTGCTTCGGGTCCAGCTCCAGTTGGTCAAGGCTTTTCGCAGAGGGAATTTTCAAATCTAACGGCTCATCCTTCTGGCTGCAATAGCTGTGGCATGTCACAAGGCTGTGGTTGCACAGGTTGCAGTGCTGGTTCTGGCTGTGGATATGGCAGCTGGGGGCAAGCTTCTGGCCAGCTGGGTCAGGGGCAAGCTTTCCCACCCGTGCCACCAAACCCCAGTGTCATGCAATCTGATCAGCCAGCGCACTTGATGCAGCAGCAACCCATGTCAAATATGCAAATGCAGGGCAGCCATATGTGCGGTATGCCATGTGGTACCGCACAGGGTACTACATCCCAGATTTCCTTCATCCCTGGCGCGCAGGGAAATGCAGATATGCAACAGACTCAACAGATGCACTCACAAATGCACATAGGTCAAATGCAGAACTTTCAACAGATGCCTGGCACGTTGCCAACCTTTCAACACTTTCAAGGTCAGGGACCTCAGACTCCCATGAATCAAAATTGGCTGGGTCCCACGGGTCACGCTGCTGTTCCTTTTGGTCGGCCTGAACGCTCTCGAAGCCCACGCGCACGTGCAGATTTCAGAAGTACGTCTCAATCTGGTGGCGAGCTCGTGTGAAAAGGTCTGTAAGTTGGTGGCACTTTCAAGAATTGACCAAATTGTTTGAAGTGCATGTATCACGTACTTTGTACATCTATGGATTTTGCAGTAAGAAGATCCAAAGTTTGTCCGTCACCAGCTACTTAGTAAGGCATTGATACGCATTTGATGCATGCAGCCATTTGGCCGAAACCTGCTTTGTGCGGCTGTGTGAAGATGAGCAGTTGGCCGTGATCCCGCTGGTTGTCGGAGAAGATGAGTAGAAGGTAGCTGCAGCGGAGTGCGGCGAAAACAACAGGCATGGGCATGGACAACATTGGACAAGATTTGCACCTGGAAATTTGGCAACGTGAACGCGCGTAACATCAAGTACTGTACTTGATTAATGAAATCCATGCTCTGTCGTCTTTTTTTTTGCCAGGTTGATAGATTCATGAGAAAGCGAGGGCTTGAAGAAAAACTTTGTGAAGACATCCAGCGCCTTTCGGTGGCGCAGGGATATCCCTGCGAGGACTGAGTGCATAGCAACGCCCCATATTATGGAACGCAGACCCAACATGTGGAACAGGCAGAAACACAGAGAAACGCAATGGAAAGCATGGTGCTTCCTGATGCAACCCTCAAGTTGCGCGATCCCACTCGCAATTGAATCACTGCTTACTGATCCTACCAAAAATGCTTCAGGACCCAGATCGCCCGAAGCCCCAAAAGCCATCATGCACAGAAAGACTTGGGCGACTGGAGTGGCATCTAAGAAGCATTCATCATGTAAGGAGAATCCAAGACGCGGAGAATGAGCATGGTGACACCTAGCACCATGACATATATAGATGGGTCTCAGGTCGGGTGTGCCAAATATGGCCAGAATATGCCAGAATATGCCAGAATATTAGTTACACAGTTGAAGACCATTGGTTCAAAGTTTCTTTGAACCGATTGCTATCAAAATGCTGCAGTTGTGATCCAGGTTGAACAGGGTTGAACAGTTCCACGAGCCCAGCTGAAAACATAAAATGCGAGGTATGACAAGCTGTTGTTAGAAGCCCCCGAATGCGAGTCAAATTGCCTCAACTGGAAGGCAGGCTTTTTCACACTGGTGAGACTGGCAGCCCTGGCAGCTGATGAGAATTGCTAAGATGCCAAGCGGAACCCATCCAAACTTCGGTGCGACACATATATTTGTCAACGCCTATTTCTAAGATTTCGACGTGCATGTGTGCCACATAATGTGTGCCACACAATGTAATGTGTGCCACACAATGTAATGTGTGCCACACAATGTGTCATATTGTATCATCGTGTGCCCCCAAGAGTGAGATTTGAGCAGGCCTGGGCGAACTGCGGTGCCTGCCTTTACCACCTGGGTGAGAAGATCCTCGACGCAGTATTCGTGGCTGACACCTCCAACTTGAGAAAAAGTATATAATTATATATATATATAGTAAACTTGAGTATACTATAATATACTATAGCAATTTCATGTAAATTCTATCGTATAATGAGAGTATACTGATGTATCTGCTGTACATTTGTATTCTGTGCAGATTTGTATGATAGATTTTGAATCCTCTGAAGTGTTGTTCTTTGCTTTGATCAATTTGATCAGCCTGTTCATACCTTTTCAATCCTTTTCATCATTTTTTGTATGCTTGTTTGTTTGTATGCAGCGGGATCCGAGGAAAGCCAGCTGAGTCACTTGCTGCAAATGCATACTCAAAGATACTCAAAGTGCTTTCATTGTTTGTTTGTCCAGGGCTTTGTGCAACACATCGCGGAGCGAATGCATTCCTGAGATTTCAGGATGCATATGCTCAAGCTGCTCACGCTCTTCAAGGCTTCCGCACACAGTTGAGTGATGCAGCTCTCCTCAGCGATCCTAGTGCAACTTGACTGAAGTCCATGTTTGCCACATTTTGCCACCATGCGGGACCGTGCGTGTTCTGTTCAGCTAGTTTTTCCAATCTTTCTTTATTTTCGGAGTATCTGCCAAACAAACAGTCACCCTTTTTGCGACTTGTGACAGCACCTGGTGCAATCGTCAACCTTTAGATTCAGGTTGGTAAATTCATCCGGACCCTTGACCGTGAGTTCAGGGATGGTGCATGGGACTCGATTGAGGCCAGTGGTGGAAGTGTCTGGACATGTCAGGACAACCCCGAGAATTTGGATGAAAAAAGGAAAGAGAGGTAGGTGGATGTAGGTGGTCTCCCTTGTGTCACCAACGGACTGTATGTGATGACCAAAAACTAGATGAGTTGATGTTTGGGCCAGCTGTCCAAGCATGCAACATGATGTGCAAAATCCTTGAAACAGCATGATACAAGATGGGCCCGAGAAATGATGCCTCAATGCTGTGCTGCGTGCCTTTCTTTCCAGTGAACATGGGCGTCACACCGATTGTGTCACTTTCATTTTTTCCATCTCTTTCTGTCTCATGGACTCATGAAAACAGTGTTATTGCTGTTACTGGACAGTTTCCGTATTTTTCCATGATAGGCGGATGAGTTGGCCTTGTTCATGACGCTTGTTCAACACCATCGCGCGGGAGAGATATGCACGCAGCGATGGCATGAGCGCGGCGGGCTTAACAGCTTCGCGTGCTATTGCTGGTCGAACATGATAAACCAAAAGATCCAATAGCGGCTCAATGAGAGAGAGAGAGAGAGAGAGGGAGGGGAAGACACAGTACGAGTTTGCAAGTGGTAACTTGCTGAGCGAAATAGCCAGTCTCAGTGGATTGTCAGGTTTGCCCAACCACTACTTTACTATCATGAAGGCACGGAACTTTTGAATTTGCAAAGGATGCAATGTGCCAAGGCGACATCGCTACAGTGAATCCTGTCATGTGGATTGCCAAAATATGCCAATTAAATGCATTTCAACATATTCTAATCCATTCTAACTGATTGCAAAAGACTCGAGAGCTTTGCTATTTGGTGATGCCAGGTTTTCCGTGAACGCCTCAGCAAGCCAGAACGCCCTTTGCAAGAAATTTGTCCAGACGACTCACGTGGCTTTGCAGAATGTTGCGTTTGTGATCACACTCTACGTTGAACCATATTTCAATTTATGTACATAACTATATAACTATCTATATACACTGTATGGTGTACTTCACGTTTTTCCTTTCCATGTGTTCGGTCCTTGCAACATTTTGTCATAGACCGTCCAGGTATGGAGCTTTGCTCCGGGAATTCCGTCGCTCTTCTTGCTGCTCCCGAGCGCCTTTTTGCAAGCAGCGACGCTAAACGTGCTCGTTTGCATGAACATGTTCTGGCCGCTCTGAATGAATCGGAATGTTCTAAGCAACCGCAGTGGCTTAGCCGTCGTTTTTTAGTGTCAGCAAACTGCTCTGGTCGGTCAATCCAAGCAGACCATTTTGCATTCATCCGTTCAGCCTGATTCTCTCCGTTGTCCTTCTGTCACAACTGTCACAATAGAACCGAAACGAGGCCGTTCGTAGAAACGGGGACACATTGCTGTGCGTTGTTGCGGGTTGCTCTCCGCAATTCTTGCTAACGCGTTTTTGGAAATGCCTAGGATGTATGCGTGGAGTGCAAGCTGATCACGGCAGTTGCAGATGATCCAGAAGATTTCTGTTTGACAGAAGTTTGTGAACCAAGCCACGATGAAGTGCAGCCTCATGGGTGATGCATTCTGCTACCCGAGCATCGCCTGAACCGAAGATTGAGTCATGGTGAGTGGTGAGCTGGTGTCATCGCGAGAGACTTTGAGTTGCCACTCCATGGTTCAGCCAGAGGCATCTCACAGGTAGAGTAGATACAGTCAGCATTTGCTATGAGAGATTGGCCAGGGGATGTCGGGCACAACAAGAATTCTCTCCTCGGTCTCAACCCAGTTCGAGAACTTGGAGTTTCACGAGTCTCTGATGGTGGCGCGGCTTGGCCATCGCCCTAAGCTCTGACAGCCATCGCCACTGCTCGGTGCACGAGATTCTGAAGTCGCAAGTATCGAGAAGCCGTGAGAAATCATGAGAAGCCGAGTCCACCGCAAGCTCCAAAGTCTTGCAAAAAAAAGTCCGCGTAGTACGATGCGATACAGCAATAGTAAAACGATTGAACGCGCAATGGCGGAAATTATCACCCCAGCCACTCAGCCACTCAGCTGACTCTGGAAGAGTGGCTGGACCAGCCACTCTGGCCGTGGCTGAGTGGCTGGTCCAGCCACTCTGGGAGAGTGGCTGAGTGGCTGAGTGGCTGCCCACCACTCTGGCTGAGTGGAGAGTGGCTGAGTGGCTGAGTGGCTGGTCCAGCCACTCTGGGAGAGTGGCTGAGTGGCTGAGTGGCTGGCCCAGCCACTCTGGGAGAGTGGCTGAGTGGCTGAGTGGCTGGTCCAGCCACTCTGGGAGAGTGGCTGAGTGGCTGAGTGGCTGAGTGGCTGGTCCAGCCACTCTGGCAGAGTGGCTGAGTGGCTGAGTGGCTGGTCCGGCCACTCTGGGAGAGTGGCTGAATGGCTGAGTGGCTGGTCCAGCCACTCTGAGTGAGAGTGGCTGAGTGGCTGAGTGGCTGGTGGCTGGTCCCAGCCACTCTGGCAGAGTGGCTGAGTGGCTGAGTGGCTGGCCCAGCCACTCTGGGAGAGTGGCTGAGTGGCTGAGTGGCTGAGTGGCTGAGTGGCTGGTCCAGCCACTCTGGCAGAGTGGCTGAGTGGCTGAGTGGCTGGTCCAGCCACTCTGGGAGAGTGGCTGAATGGCTGAGTGGCTGGTCCGGCCACTCTGAGTGGCTGAGTGGCTGGTCCAGCCACTCTGGCAGAGTGGCTGAGTGGCTGGTTCAGCTCCTCTGGCAGAGTGGCTGAGTGGCTGAGTGGCTGTATGGAACAGTTTTTTTGGGATACATACGTAACTTAAGCCCCGTACAAAATTCTCTGCACACATTGCATCTGAATTTATATTCTTTGCTGGCTCGGTTTCGCGATAATGTTAGTTATTTGTATGTAGTGTTAGGTCCCTACAAGATAAAGGAAGACACCCGAAATTAACATAAAACCTCACTCAAAAAACTACCCAGACCTAAGAAAAAATTAGGTCTGGGTAATGCTGCTTGCACTCTATTAGCTAAGCTACACATGACTTCTTTCTTACAATCCTTTAACACAGATGTTTGCATAAAATTCCATTCAATCCATAAGAATATATACCCCCGTTCCCTACAAGATAAAGGAAGAGACCCCTTAAAAAATTAGCCAGACCTAGGAAAAATTACATCTGGATAATACTGCTTACACTCTATTGACTAGGTTGCACATGGCTTCTTTCTCACAACCCTTTAACACAGATGTTTGCATAAAATTCCATTCAATCCATAATATATGCCCCCGTTCCCTACAAGATAAAGGAAGAAACCCGAAATTAACATAAAACCCCACTCAAAAAACTACCCAGACATAAGAAAAATTAGGTCTGGGTAACGCTGCTTGCACACTATTGGATAAGCTACACATGACTTCTTTCTTACAATCCTTTAACACAGGTGTTTGCATAAAATTCCATTCAATTCATAAGAATATATGCCCCCGTTCCCTACAAGATAAAGGAAGACACCCGAAATTAACATAAAACCTCACTCAAAAAACTACCCAGACCTAAGAAAAATTAGGTCTGTGTAACGCTGCTTACACTCTATTGGCTAAGCTGCACATGACTTCTTTCTCACAACCCTTTAACACAGATGTTTGCATAAAATTTCATTCAATTCATAAGAATATATGCTCCCGTTCCCTACAAGATAAAGGAAGAAACCCGAAATTAACATAAAACCCCACTCAAAAAACTACCCAGACCTAAGAAAAATTAGGTCTGGGTAACGCTGCTTACACTCTATTGGCTAAGCTGCACATGGCTTCTTTCTCACAACCCTTTAACACAGATGTTTGCATAAAATTCCATTCAATCCATAAGAATATATGCTCCCGTTCCCTACAAGATAAAGGAAGAAACCCGAAATTAACATAAAACCCCACTCAAAAAACTACCCAGACCTAAGACAAATTAGGTCTGGGTAATGCTGCTTACACTCTATTGGATAAGCTACACATCACTTCTTTCTCACAACCCTTTAACACAGGTGTTTGCATAAAATTCCATTCAATTCATAAGAATATATGCTCCCGTTCCCTACAAGATAAAGGAAGAAACCCGAAATTAGCATAAAACCCCAATCAAAAAACTACCCAGACCTAAGAAAAATTAGGTCTGGGTAATGCTGCTTGCACTCTATTGGATAAGCTACACATGACTTCTTTCTTACAATCCTTTAACACAGATGTTTGCATAAAATTCCATTCAATTCATAAGAATATATACCCCCGTTCCCTACAAGATAAAGGAAGGAACCCTAAATTAGCTTCAAACTTCACTTAAACAATTAGCCAGACCTAAGAAAAATTACATCTGGATAATACTGCTTACACTCTATTGACTAGGTTGCACATGGCTTCTTTCTCACAACCCTTTAACACAGATGTTTGCATAAAATTCCATTCAATCCATAATATATGCCCCCGTTCCCTACAAGATAAAGGAAGAAACCCGAAATTAACATAAAACCCCACTCAAAAAACTTCCCAGACATAAGAAAAATTAGGTCTGGGTAACGCTGCTTGCACACTATTGGATAAGCTACACATGACTTCTTTCTTACAATCCTTTAACACAGGTGTTTGCATAAAATTCCATTCAATTCATAAGAATATATGCCCCCGTTCCCTACAAGATAAAGGAAGACACCCGAAATTAACATAAAACCTCACTCAAAAAACTACCCAGACCTAAGAAAAATTAGGTCTGGGTAACGCTGCTTACACTCTATTGTCTAAGCTGCACATGACTTCTTTCTCACAACCCTTTAACACAGATGTTTGCATAAAATTTCATTCAATTCATAAGAATATATGCTCCCGTTCCCTACAAGATAAAGGAAGAAACCCGAAATT
Organism: Cladocopium goreaui; assembly: GCA_947184155.2. Lineage (NCBI taxonomy): Eukaryota > Dinophyceae > Suessiales > Symbiodiniaceae > Cladocopium > Cladocopium goreaui. The sequence continues at coordinate 80,210 of CAMXCT020000028.1, forward strand.
AACATAAAACCCCACTCAAAAAACTACCCAGACCTAAGAAAAATTAGGTCTGGGTAACGCTGCTTACACTCTATTGGCTAAGCTGCACATGGCTTCTTTCTCACAACCCTTTAACACAGATGTTTGCATAAAATTCCATTCAATCCATAATATATACCCCCGTTCCCTACAAGATAAAGGAAGAAACCCGAAATTAACATAAAACCCCACTCAAAAAACTTCCCAGACATAAGAAAAAATAGGTCTGGGTAATGCTGCTTACACTCTATTGGATAAGCTACACATGACTTCTTTCTTACAATCCTTTAACACAGGTGTTTGCATAAAATTCCATTCAATCCATAAGAATATATGCCCCCGTTCCCTACAAGATAAAGGAAGACACCCGAAATTAACATAACACCTCACTCAAAAAACTACCCAGACCTAAGAAAAAACAGGTCTGGGTAATGCTGCTTACACTCTATTAGCTAAGCTACACATGACTTCTTTCTTACAATCCTTTGACACAGATGTTTGCATAAAAATCCATTCAATCCATAAGAATATATACCCCCGTTCCCTACAAGATAAAGGAAGACACCCGAAATTAATATAAAACCCCACTCAAAAAAACTACCCAGACATAAGAAAAATTAGGTCTGGGTAATGCTGCTTACACTCTATTGGATAAGCTACACATCACTTCTTTCTCACAACCCTTCAACACAGGTGTTTGCATAAAATTCCATTCAATCCATAAGAATATATGCCCCCGTTCCCTACAAGATAAAGGAAGAAACCCGAAACAAAAAACTTCCCAGACATAAGAAAAAATAGGTCTGGGTAATGCTGCTTACACTCTGTTGGATAAGCTACACATGACTTCTTTCTTACAATCCTTTAACACAGGTGTTTGCATAAAATTCCATTCAATCCATAAGAATATATGCCCCCGTTCCCTACAAGATAAAGGAAGACACCCGAAATTAACATAAAACCTCACTCAAAAAACTACCCAGACCTAACAAAAAACAGGTCTGGGTAATGCTGCTTACACTCTATTAGCTAAGCTACACATGACTTCTTTCTTACAATCCTTTGACACAGATGTTTGCATAAAAATCCATTCAATCCATAAGAATATATACCCCCGTTCCCTACAAGATAAAGGAAGACACCCGAAATTAATATAAAACCCCACTCAAAAAAACTTCCCAGACATAAGAAAAAATAGGTCTGGGTAATGCTGCTTACACTCTATTGGATAAGCTACACATCACTTCTTTCTCACAACCCTTCAACACAGGTGTTTGCATAAAATTCCATTCAATCCATAAGAATATATGCCCCCGTTCCCTACAAGATAAAGGAAGAAACCCGAAATTAACATAAAACCCCACTCAAAAAACTACCCAGACCTAAGAAGATAAAGGAAGAAACCCTAAATTAACTTCACACCTCACTAAAACAAAAACACACCTAACAAAAATTAAATCTAGATAGTACTGCTTACACTCTTTTGACTAGGTTACACATACTGTAACTTCTTTCTGGCAACACTTTAACAGAAATGTTTGCATAAAATCCCATTCAATCCATAAAAATATATGCCCCCGTTCCCTACAAGATAAAGGAAAAAACCGTAAATTAGCTTCAAACCTCATTTAAAAGATTACCCAGACCTAAGAAAGGTCTTGGTAATACTGCTTCGTGTCCATTGGCTAAGCTGCACTAGCTATTCACCCACTGAGACATTCTGCCAGAGTGGCTTGGTGCAGCCGCTCAGCCACTCAGCCGCTCTGCCAGAGTGGCTGGAGCCAGCCACTCAGCCACTCAGTCACTCAGAGTGACTGAGTGGCTGAGTGGCTGGTCCAGCCGCTCTGGCAGAGTGGCTGAGTGGCTGAGCGGCTTGCACCAAGCCACTCTGGCAGAGTGGCAGAGTGGCTGGAGCAGCCACTCTGGCAGACCTCTGGTAAGAGTGGCTGGTCCAGCCGCGAGAGTGGCTGGTAAGAGTGGCTGGAGTGGCTGCTCCAGCCACTCTGCCACAGTCACTCAGCCACTCAGACGCTCTGGTAAGAGTGGCTGGTCCAGCCGCTCTGGGAGAGTGGCTGAGTGGCTGAGTGGCTGGTCCAGCCACTCTGGGAGAGTGGCTGAGTGGCTGAGTGGCTGCTTCGATTTCGCGAGCCGTGTTGCACATCCACTCTAATATCAATAGTCAGCACGAATCAGTACGACTCCATTTCATAGTGAGTTTTGGCATGTTAGAGTCAGAGTCCCCGGCGCAGGCACTTTCAGTGCTGATGTCTGGATGGCCCTTCTGGAGGCTGTGCAGTGTTGATTGTTTTTGTTATTCTGAAGTGCCTTTTTCATCTTTTTCATTCACATGTTTTTTCCTTTGTTGAAGTGCTTGTCATTGAGATCATTGAGATAGATGCACGATTCGGCAGTTCCCTTAATTTATGATCTTAATGTTTCGAAGCCTGTGACTCTCCTGCTTCAAAAGAAACATATGCAGACATGACATATGCCGTATCATATGCCGTATCATATGCCTGCTACCTTGCTGAAGCCTATTTGGTTCAAAAACCTAACGGCCCAAGGGGTGTCAAGGTGCTCCCTGGAGCCCTTATTTGTATTGCGTGGGCCACGTGGTCGCCAGGCCAGTGTTGCTACTTGTATCAGTGATGTTATGTAATTATTGTGTCATACACGTAAGCACTGTGATAAAAGCTTGGGAGCTCTTAAAACGTTCATTATGTTTTTGCTGGAATTGCTTGTGCTTTGCAGGCACTGGCACCATCAAGATGGAACAAGCGCCTATGGGCCACGATCAGCACCGCAGATTGCATTGCTGGATTTGGAACTCTCTCGGATTTTTGCATCCCAAGTGGGGTTTTAATTTCTAAGCTTTGAAGTGGCAAACAATATATATTTCAAAAAAGTTGCACTTGCCAATAGCGACGTCACAGTCAAGAGTGTTTGCCACGTGCCTGCATGACATGAGTCCACATAAACAAAACACCTGCGAATGAAAACTTGGACGTGGCGACAACAGGCAAAATTTGCATGCTGCGGCGATGATGCAGTCTCATTCTTAGATGCACTAGACCTGGAGGAGGAAAATTATGTTTGGAAAATTCAGGGAGAAGATGGGAGGAGCAAATCTGTAAGTCGGTGAGTGCGCATGGTAAGATGCACAGCACTTGCATTCTGCACCCAGCTGCAGGTGGCAATATCAGTCTATGATGCCTCCAATGCCGCCCCATGTGCCTGGCATGCCCAGTCTGCCAATGCCGCAAGGGGCCAAGTTGCATTGAACCGATGGCAACTAACAGCTTGCACCACAAAGCGCAGGTTAGTATCAAAGAAGCCTCAGACAAGCCAAATCCCTATTCTGCCTACTTTTTTTCTCCCGCATGGCCAAGCCTTGCCGCGGCAAAGCAAAATTCAAACAGCCCGGACTTTCGGAAGCTGGAATGTGCTTGCTTAACCATAGATCCCGAGGTGGCCAAATCACCCACCAATGGTTACACAATGGTTGTAACTTGGCAGAGCTTTCGCGGAGTCAAGAGCAAGACGTTTCATCTCCCTGAAGTTGAAACGAAAGCTGAAAACACATACACACACACATGCACACACACACACGCTATATATATAATATAATATAATATAATATATATATACACATACACACATACACACATACATACACATACGCACATACATATATACACATACACATACACACATACATATATACATATACACATACACATACACATATACATATACATATACATATACACACACACACATATATATATATATATTACATACATACATCCATGCATACATGCGTACACCACACACACACACACTGCTGATGGGAGCATGTTACTGAGTAACATTACTCGAATGAGGAACTTTATAGTGATGAAGTAGTTCATGCCTTGAGGGTTCCTAGGTCCAAAATCCTGGTCAGTCGAGTAGGGAAAGCAGTGGGAAACTCTGATTTCTGAGATAATCTCAAATTAGCAACATATACGCATGAAAATGGACAGCTTGTTCAACAGTTCAAAACCAAATTTCTGCAGGTACAGGGAGGTGATCAGTCTCCCCTTCCCACCAATGGCAATAGCTTCGTTGCGTGCAGTATGCCAAAGGTGCTGCACGCCCCTGCATCTGATGGATTGTTTGAATCAACTTGTTAACAGAAACTCAGGTCCGCATGAGTGATAGCGGATTTCACACACACAATGGCCCCCCCGGCAGGGGAGGCAGCTGCTGGTGAACGCTGTTTTTCATCGCAGTATCAGTTTGCAATATATACATGTCCTAGAAATTCTTGTACAACATATGGGAAAGGTTCACTGTAAATCAAATGGTCTCCTTGGGACAGAATAGGGGTCCGGACTGCGTTCCCGTTGGAGAGCGACTCTTCTGAAAACGATCGGTTGAAGGGAACGAGGACTGAACAGATGAACCATCAGCTGCAGTGAAAGACCGATCTTGACGTCGATGTGATGTAGAACTTGCATTTTCAGAAAGTGGTTCGATCAAAACGTTCTTGATACTCGAGCGTGTCTGACCATCATAACTATAGGGCTCCCGGACTTGCGATCTGGATCGTTCACTTTCATTTTCGAAACGAGACTCAACTGAAGCGTTCTTGATACTCGAACGTGTCTGACCATCACAAATATAGGGTTCCCGAACTGGCGATCTGGAGCGATCGGTGAGACGTTTCCGAAGGGACCACTGTTCCAAAGTATTGCTAAGTTCACGCAACGAAGGCATCGTAAGAAGGAGATAGATTGGTTTGAGTTTGAGCTTAAATATACTCTTCAAAATTCAAAAACGTGTGATTCGAACTGTCAAAGTCAAGGTTCGCAATCGGCAAAAGTATGATGAAAACAACTGAGTTGAGAAAAACACAACATGAACATAACTGAAAAGGTAAATGAAAAAGAAGAAAACAGTGTGACGTTATCGAACTTCAGATGAAAAACGTCAAAGAATGCCCATTGATGAAAATGTCCAACATCAAATGACTTCACGAAAGTGATGGCGAATGACGACAAAACACGACAATGCGAAATCCAGCAACTGTTTTGTCTGCGTTTCCTGTCATGGTATCTAGTCAAAGTGAAAAAGAGAATCAGGATCAAGTTGTGGATGACGTGAGCGTACCAATTTGATAATCTGACTTCTCAAAGTAGAAGACAATACATCACGTTGTCGTCGAGACCAAATGGACAGAAAATCTTGAATTTGAGGTATTTGTAGAGAACTGGGCCATGTATTCTGCAAAATGAGACGAATTCTGGCCAGAGCTCCGGACGTGAGTGCCTTAGTCGTACTTGAACTCCTTGTTGAACGAAACGCTTTGTCCACAGGTTGAAGATATGTAGTTGTACGCTGTAACACGTCAGCGTTGTATCCTAACAATTCAGATCCTTCAACTTGTTCAAGTAGAATGGGAGGTGAATAGAATGAAAGATTCCAAAATAACTGCATTTCTGAGTTCCAGTGTCCCACAGGAAGTAGCATCACTCGATTGTCAACGTAACGATGATGAAAAGTGGAATTGTTGGTAAATTGACGAAAACAGGACAGAAAAGTATGTTCTCGCATGAGTGCGACAGCTGCACAGAAAATAGGTGCCCATTGACTACCCATGCTGGCACCACGTTTTTGTAAAAATGTAGACATTCCGACGGTGAAAAAACTGTGATTCAACAGAAAGCTACAAATAGGTAGAATGTCGCCCAAGCGAATATCACGATACATCTTGGTGTGTTGTCGCCATTGACCTCTAAAAACTCGCAGGGTGCGTTCATGTTGATATACGTGTGCTTGAAGTACAGAATCGAAGGTCTGTCCATGTTGTAAAATATATTGATGAATGGCGAATTCAATAGATCCGAGAATGCGGTCATGTTCAACTTGGTTGTAGAAACCAGCAATATCAGTCTGAAAGAGAAGAAGGTCAGCACCATGATCAATTTGGAAAAAGCATTTGATTTCGTTCATCACCTTGTTGATATCACTGTAGCGAAGTAAGGATGGATAAACAACTTTCAAAATATCTTGCAACACCACAGACAAAATATAACCCATCTGTTTTGGCCAAGATCGACTGTAATTAACGATGGGTCGTGCTTTCATAAACGAGCGTGAAGGTTTTGGAAGAATATACGCCTTGCTTAATGATAAATGAAAATCGAAAGCCCAAGGATATCTGTCAGTGATCCATCCAGGAAGATCATACTGAATATTCTTCAGAATAGTGGCTGAATCAACATTACAAAGATGAAAAACAGAGGTGTCTTGAAATGTCTTACACAGCAAATTGTGCCACTGGACAGGACAATGTAAGGTGAGAGACGATGGAAAATGATCTGCTGGGGAAGCAATAAGTCCGTCGATCCTTTGTCGAGCCTGTCGAATACGTTTTTGAGTGTACAACTGACCTGAATCAAGTTGCAAATTCCAACAGTCTTGTAGAAAAGCCTGCCAATACTGGATCAGATCTCGGCGAAGTTTCCAACGTCGTAACCATTTTTCAAATTGGAAGGTGTTTTGATGGAAAAATTGTGTCCACGTAGGTGTAACTTCATCTTCCAAATGTGCAGTCAGAATAGGATCCAGTGGAAAACATTCCGAGGCGAAGGATGAAATATGATCTGTTTTCCGTGGATTGTGTTGAACATGAAGAGGAAACAACTGACAAGCACACTGAGGGCGAAACTGAGGTGTCCACAACTTTAGAAAAGAACGAAAATTGTACAAATATTGAGCTAAAGTTCGATTTTTCACTGTCACAAACGGTGCACGAACTTTGTGAAAAATGGGAAAGTTACAGCGATGATGGTGAGTGAATCCCAGCAACCATTGTCGAAATCGACGTTCCATTGTATCCGACAAAACCTGTAACTGCATGGGTATATTCGCTGGTGGCGATTCAGTAGCATAGAATTTGAAAATATAACGCAATTGAGATTGTGCTCTGGTCCGAAAAGGTTCCGACATATGGTGGCTCAAGCGCCATAACAAGAAAATCAACTGCACATTTGACAACTTCGAACGTAGAATGCGAGAACAAATGAACTTGTCATGCGTGTCAGAACCAAGGGAATACAGGAAAATGTACAAACTTGTAGTATCCGTAATCCGACGACTAAGAATGCATTGAGCAGTTTGCAGACTGCGTTTGCGAAATCGTTTCACAAATTTCATCCCTTGAGTACTGGTCTTCAAAGTTGAAGGTCCGAATTGTTGCTTACCAATCCGAAGTTGTTTCATCAAAGGATTGATCCAAGGCCAATTGTAAATGGGGCGAAAAGTCCTTTGGCATGCTGTTTCAACTGCAAGAAGCTTGTCAACGTCAGTCTGGAGTAAAGGAAAACCAAGAAATTGAAAATAGTTGCGTTGTGCTGACCAGGCCTTCAAAGCTGGTTCGTAGTAAGCAAGTTGGTCTTTCTTTAACTGTCGGTATTTTCGTAACCGACTCTGTTCTCTCGAAAACATGGTTTGTTCAGTGGAGCCAATGTAAAACTGAGCATTTCGAAAATGTAAACGACAGTACACGATGCTCGACCTGTTCCACCATGTCCATGACAAAATTTCTGGAAGTTCGCACTGCCGCAAAATAGTCAGAAGACGTCGATTTTTGGCTGAAAAAGGTCGAATGATGTAAGCAAAAATGGTCCAAACACTAAGTATCCACATGATCCGTTCCTGTACATGCCATGGTAAAGCTGGAGAAAATTGCAAAGTGTAAATCATGAATTGGATGCTAGCAAACCACAGCGACTGAAAATGTGAGGCAAGCTTCGTTGTCTCTGCACCATGCATATGCTTGGAATACTTGCGAAATGGCTGCCCCCATGATGATGGAGGACTTACTTCACTGGTTTGTAATCCAAAATGTCAGTTTCGAAGGAATTGAACGGCGGCCAAAACCTTCAAATTGTATTCCGCCTTTGTTTTGGCCAGTACTGTACTGGGGAGACCCCAATCTGAAAGAATCGATTCTAAATTTGGTCTTTCAGAGGCTGGAAACTGATTGTATTCGTCAGTAATGGTCTTCAACATGGCATCAACATTGACTTGTTCCGTCTTAGGAACATTGTTCTTGATCCACTTGTCGAGTTCAGTCATGGTATGTTTGGGTGTGTGTGTGCCTAAGATGGGTGCGTTTTGTCCACGTCGATATTGTGAGAGTGGAGAACGGTCATCTTGGGCTCCCGGCATACTTGGCATCGACTGACTTTTTTGGCGTCTGAGTTCCTCTGTTGCTGATTGACGAAACATGGATGGGAGTGTTCCGCCTGGTGGTTCCTCAGTGTTCTGAGTCTGTGATCCTTCCTGAGTAGGAACTTGACTTTGGTTGGCACGAAGAGCTGCGTTCTCTTTCTTCATTCTTTCCAGTTCTTCTAACAATGATTGATTGGAATCTTTGGGTGCCAAAGTCTTGAACAAATCAACAGTCTGTTGAATCAACGCCTCAATTCCTGAAAGCTTGGATTTCCAATTTTGAGAATCACCTGGTTCTGAAGACAAATGCTGGATGAGCTTCGCAAAATCAACATTGTCTTTTTGTCGGTAGAGTTCACGAAAAAGCATGGTAGAAAATGTGGCTTCAAGGCGATTTCGAAACATCTCACATGCGACATACCTACCATTGGCAACAAGGCGCAAAGCCCAATTTTCAAGACCGTTGGACACAATGTCGACAAGCTTAACATCAGAAATAGGAATGCCAGCTGTATTGTTCTTTCGTGAAAAATTGGTCGACTCAACATGTCGTGGAAAAGTCAATCCATACTCCGTCTTTGTGTCATAATGGGTTCGTGTGGATTGCCACGAATCAGGTAAGTCTGGTGATCGTGCACGACTGAGGTCTTGGGTCCGGGACAGCGGTCGTCTTCGATCACGGTATTCCTTAGACTCGTGTCGACGATGTCCACGACTGCGATGTCGAGATCTGGATCGAGAATCTCGGCGTTGAGACTGCATCTGTCCAAATACTGATCACAAACGGATTGAAGAACGACTTACTGACGGGTTTGATCCACTGTGAATTATACCAATCATGGAAAACAGTAATGAAAAATTGAACAGAACCAGACAATTTTGATGCAAGTCAAATTGTAGTACTCAAGAAAAACAGCAGCTGAATTAGACTTAACAAAATGTAAATACTCTTGATTTCGAAATCATCACTGGGAAAAACATCAAACGTATGTGACTGTAACTCACAAAAAGGTGACTTGGACGAAATCTGAAATGACTCATGAAGAGATGGCTTGATAAATGAAACCGCTCAAAAAGTGATACAACAGAGCGCAGCTTTTGATCTATGGAGCGCAACAAAATTGTGTGACTTCCATGATCATTGATCATGATGATGGGATGATACAAGCTAAATGGCTAAGCGGACTCAAATGAGAACGAAGACCCCAACGTTTGTCACGTCCATGTACACTGTCAAAATAGTGTGTACAAGCATGTTCTCCAATAACACCGCCGAGAACGTTGGTCACATGTGGTTGTCTTGATTTAGACATACCGAGCAAACATGTAGGACGATCAGTGGTAAAATTGGAATATTTCTGTGCCTTTCTCAAGGTTGTGAGCATCACTGATCTGGTCATAACAGGTCTTGCCACAGTAACGCCACGACAGAAAAAGGTCAATGCCGGGATCCATGTTTCGTCTTGTGGGTCAGTGGATGATGGTCTGATATACCCATGGAACAAACTGTCTGCAGCAGATTGTGGATTCGTGTTGTGTGCGTAACATATGTATTCTGCAGCAGGAATTTCTGGTTCTTGTGTAAAAACGACTGGTTCCAAGCGAGCGACAATGGCCACAAGAGACTGATTCTGGTGATCAAAGAGTAAGTCGATGCACTCCACGAAAGCCCAAACTTCAGAATGTAGAAGGAGAGTAGAGATCAATACTTCGAGTGCGGAATGGATGATTAAAGAGAATTTTTCAAACTTGGCGGAATACTCATCTTTGAGGATCTGCATATGGTCAGTCATAAGTTGTTGTTTTAACAGCGCAATCGAGTCAATAGTTCGAAAAGAGTATTGTTGCTGAAAATATGTCAAAGATGGCGTCCATTTGTCAACTGCCAAAGTGAGTGCACCAGTTTCATATGCATTCTTGATACGGTAAGGATCTTGATAGAGTTCTTCACGAATGCGGCCCATGCACTGATATAGGAACCACCAAGGTGATTTCTCAGGTTGTTCTAAAGTAATACAATCACAGCAAAATGTGGCAGTGGTGGGTAGCGTCCAAAAAGAAATCTGATCACTCTGAGGGTGTAAAAATTCAATAATTTCAACAGTCAAAGGAGGCCGTCCAATGCGAGTCGTAACCTTTGGTCTAGGTCCGGGTAGTCTTCGATCACTAGTGAAGGTCTTCTTGTGTCCATGATGGTCATGTAAACAATGTACGAACAATCCCCAACGTGGAATGGGAGCAACTGAGACTGACGGCTGGTCTATAAACATTGATGCCCGAACTCGATCCCGTTGATCTGATTCAGAAGTCAGAGGCACCCGGACCGTTCCATCGCTTGGTAAATCAGCTGTAACAGTGGGACGTACTCGATCCACTCGGTCATTTGATGTGATCTGATTTTGACGATCATCAGTGACTAAGGGCAGTGCAACTTGAGAGCTACGGTTCTGACGTTCCACAGTGTCTGAGGGCAGTGCAGAATGAGAGCCCAATCCAGAAACTACGTTCGATCCGTCCATTCGATCATCACGATCAACAATTGGTGCACGAAATGAGCTGGGTTGAATGCCAAGAGCATTGGAGAACATCATATTTTGTGACAAAGTCAACATTTGTTGAAACTGCATGTGTTGAACATGTTGAACATGTTGAGACTCCGTATGAAGAACAGTCTGGAGTAAGTCCCGTGTCTCTTGAATGTTGGATCCTTCAATTCGATATTGTCCGCATTGTCCTGTAAATTCAAGAACTGTAGGACGACTTTGGCGACTTACAGGTGTGATCCAGGATGGTGGAGGAGTAGGACTAGGTGGACATCGCGACTTTGGTACTGCAGCTGGAATATCAGATTTCGACATGGCTCAAACAGATACAGAGGAAAGGTGAAAAACAAAAGAACTAAATGATGACAGAACAGATCTGAGTTGCCCGAACGTGTAGAATGTAATAAATTCGTGTCTGTCTTTCAGAATTCCAGCCATACGGCTTGCTGCTGTCTTGTGACGTATTCCAAATCTTGTGAAATCTTGCATTGTATTTGATTCATGTATTTCGGCCTGAAGCCAATTCACACGGGAATTAATACCCGTCAGATTTCGAGGTATTGCAGTACCCCACTATTCTTCCGGAAGGCCGGTACCGATTCAACGCGTGTCACCAAACACGCGGACGGCAGTCACAAGTCAGTGACACTGTGCCCGTTACACACTGCTGATGGGAGCATGTTACTGAGTAACATTACTCGAATGAGGAACTTTATAGTGATGAAGTAGTTCATGCCTTGAGGGTTCCTAGGTCCAAAATCCTGGTCAGTCGAGTAGGGAAAGCAGTGGGAAACTCTGATTTCTGAGATAATCTCAAATTAGCAACATATACGCATGAAAATGGACAGCTTGTTCAACAGTTCAAAACCAACTTCTGCAGGTACAGGGAGGTGATCAGTCTCCCCTTCCCACCAATGGCAATAGCTTCGTTGCGTGCAGTATGCCAAAGGTGCTGCACGCCCCTGCATCTGATGGATTGTTTGAATCAACTTGTTAACAGAAACTCAGGTCCGCATGAGTGATAGCGGATTTCACACACACACACACCCACCCACGCACGCACGCACGCACGCACGCACGCACGCACGCACGCACGTATATATATATATATATATATTCCCTCCTATTCCGTGATTCAGACAAAAAAATCATGGTGCTGCAAGGTTCACAAGTTCAGTTTCATTCTGCGAAGCAGATAGCTAACAGTTGGATTCTGCACTCAGCTGCAGCTGCGGCTTGTGCGACGCAATATACATATAGGTAATATATATATATACACATGCAATATGTGTATATATATATATATGTGCAATATATATATACTATGTAATATATATATATATATACACATGTATTATATATATATATGTAATATGTGTATATATATATATGTAATACACACACATATATATACACACATGTCACATATGCATAAATAAGATATGATATGACAGGACTCTGTATATATCATATCATGTATGTAAAAGTAATGGAACGGAGTACCAATGTATGCATACAATCATTAATTGCAAAATACTGTATAGAAATGCTCATCACTAGAATCAGTGCAAGCGCAAGCCATAGAATGGTGACTCCCAATCACCCAACGTTAGTAAACGCTCCTTTGCCCTTTGATTTGTGGGCATCCACGTGCATACACACTTGTCAGATGGCTGCCACCTAAGGACAGTACGAGTGGATGGGCTGAAGTTTGAGTATCAGCTGACAGAAGATGACGTGCGGAAGGTGCCAACATATGCCAACATGTGCCAAGATGACGTGCCGACAATAACAAAGGTCTTTGCATTGAGGATATTGAGCTGTTCCCTGAGGTTTTCTCCCGCTATGGTGAAGTCGTGGCTGTGAAGATGGACCGGGAGGGCACAACTTCCCAGGCAAGCCATGCAGTTGCAGCTTTTCAGTCGTGTACAGTGTACACTCCTGAAGTCCCTTTCGATTAGGGCGGGCACTCTTCCCAATAGAGAAAGAGGATTATGTAGCAACTTTTTGACTTTTTTAAGTGCCAACTGCTAGTCTCCTCTATTTTGTGTATTGTCGAAGGTCCAGTTCGCGCATCCGCACCAAGCAATGGCAGCGCAGTCAGATTTGGACAAGAAGCAGCTTGCAGGCGCACCGACTGAGTACTCAGTAGGATGTGACTGGGTGAAAACAGTTGTCCCACGGTGTCGGCCTCTTCGAGAAGGTTGCTCATGATTTGATTCAATATGGTTTGACTTGCTCTTGCCCTTCCAGTTTAAACATGTTCGCTGCAACCCTGACGTTGCGCCGCGTTTGACTTCAGGTGGCTATGACGATAAAGTTGATGTTATTTCCCCAATCATCCCCAATCAACATATTGTTCATAGGGGGTGGCAAATTTTGATCCCTTGTGAAGATAAAGTTGATGTTTTTACCCCAATCAACATATTGTTCATAGGGGGTGGCAAATTTTGATCTCTCATGAAGATAAAGTTGATGTTTTTACCCCAATCAACATATTGTTCATAGGGGGTGGCAAATTTTGATCTCTCATGAAGATAAAGTTGATGTTTTTACCCCAATCAACATATTGTTCATAGGGGGTGGCGAATTTTAATTAATGTGATGATGATCATGATGTGATGATGATGACAATGATGATGATGATGATGATAATGATGATTATCATGACGATTGTAACTGTGGAGCAACGTCCGGGTTGTGGCGAACATGTTTGAACTGTCTCGGTGCAGGCATGTCTGGAGCATATTTGACTGTAGAGTTCGCAGCGACTCAAGGACGAGTGTACTGGTAGTGTTTAGAGCAGCCCACATTTGCAGTCTCTTAATGCGCCTTCATGTCCTTCCAAAATGTTGTAGGGTGGTAGATTGCCCAAGACATCACATATGCAGTTCTGGATTTGCGTTTGGGTAGTCGTGTGTTGTTGTAGTATGTCCAGCATCAGTTGGATATGTTTGCGTTCGCATGTGTTCAAACATTGCAGTGATTGAATTGCTGTACGGTACAGTGCAGTAATTGGTTTTGAAGACAAGACAAGACAAGACACGACAAGACAGGACAAGACAGGACAAGGCGGTGTACCACAAAGCAGGCATTCATGAACAAATCCATAGCTCAAATTATTTGCTCAGACAACGGGCTAAGCTCACATGTTTGCACATAGAAACTCATATCCATGTAGCACATTTTGCACATGCGACGCGCAGAAGGTTTCGGAGCATTACAGCTTTTGCACTTATGGATGTTGCATAGGACCATATGCGGTACCTCCTGCACCAGATCCTCAATTTCTGCAGCACATGGCGGCATCGCTCCTTGGCTTGAATGTGAAACCAGTTGTAAGGGGAGGGACCTGACCCGAAAGCAGGATTGCGGTCCAAAGCAATGGGGGAGCGCCAGGTCCTTCATGAATCCGATGATACCTTCAGGACCAGGCGGAGCACGCAGCTTGGACGCTGCAGTTGTTCCCGGTTTCGCACAACTTCGCATGAAATCTCGGCAACACATTTTCTCACCTTTTAATAATTATTTATAATGACTTTAAATACCTTTTACATCCTTTTACTATTTTGCCAACCCATTTGGCCGTTCTGGTCCGTTGGGCAGGCTATCCAATGCCTGCGCTTCCCCCTCCAGTGGCCACAAGCCCTGCACAGTCTGCCGCAGGTTCCGGCCTTAATTTGGCGAAAGATGTGTTGTGTTGTGATTGAATTGTTGAGCGCAGATGCTCAGATTGTCCAAGTTGTGCCTCGAGGCCAGCCGAAGAAGTTCACATGCAAGCTGGAAGTGGGAATTGCCATTTGGCAGCACAAACAAGGACACGATTTTATCTAAGAAAATTCTTCAACCTCCTTCAGCCATGTTGTGGAATGTTCCTGTAAGTTTGAGCAGTGATACTCGTACTAAGTACCGTTTGGCTCCCTAAGTGCGTTGACACTATGCAAGAATGCAAGAGTGTAGTGGACTTCTCCTTGGCGCAGATTGGGAATGGGATAGCATGGCATGGCACGCCTGCACAGATGTGCATGAGTTGTCTTTGCTTGGAAGTGTGTTCAGATACCTGCTTTATATTATATAGACTTCCAAGTGGCAGTGTGGGGCATGGCAGTGGCAAGATAGCTTCAGCTGCCTTACCCTAGAATGAGTGACACAACTTAGATCAAGCTCCCCAAAGTGAGTATCGTGCTACCCCGGATGTAGCATGATGTAGCCGCCACGCAATTTCACGAAGCCAAGGAGAATGAGGGTGAATTCCGTGTGGGCAGCCGGGTCATTCAAATTGCGAGGTCAATTTGGCAGGACTGCACTGGACAGTGACAAGTCTGAAAAGTGGTGAGCTGCTGTGGCCAGACAAAAGATTTTGATGCAAGGATCCCAAATTTCAAGAACACGGTGGCAAGACAAGGCTTCGTGGCAAAGGCATTGGCGGACCTCATGAAGGAGATGAAATTTGGTGGCATCAAGGAATGTTTGTCGGACTATATATCGTAGAAAAACTGGTCGCACATTTGTCTTGGTGGTCGTGTTGCAATTGCCTTCTGCAAGACTGACACTCATCGAAGCACTCCTAGGAACCTTTGGCATTGTGTATTTCCTGCCGGGACCAGGCAGCCTTTGACAAGGCCACTTATACAGTGCATGTCCAGAATAGCTGCATATGGAGACATTTCTTGAAGTGAATTGCAACAGGTTTTCTCGAGCCACGAACTCCACTCGATGCTTGTGTTCGAGCGAGCGCCCCAGGCTGTGCAATATGCGGAGACGCAATTGCAGAAGGTCCATACAGACTACAAGGTCCGCATATGGTGTACTCAAGTGTTTGCATTTTGCACATGACTGCACCATGACAAAAAGTGTCACAATGTGCAATGTGCACCTTATTGATCCTTATTGTGCCTGGGTCTTGACTCATGTTCGAGCCATGCGTGGAGGGTTGACACACGCTCTTTGAATAGATGTTCGATGTGACCAACAAAAGTTATATATATAATTATACACTGTATATATATATAATGTTATATATGTTAGAAAAGAGTTTTGTAAAAGGATCCCTCCTCCTCGGCCACTCGTTTTATTTCTTTGTCCAGCTAGTTGAAAGACAGTTCTGGATTTGACCGCCCTCCTTCTTTGCAAGATCAAGTGTTCTATCATGTTCTATCATGTTCTATCATGTTCTATCCTTGAACTTCGCATGCGCAAGCATGCGCAAGCATTCTTCTACATTTGTTGCAGCTTGCCTCGGCAAGTGCTGCACTGTGAAGTCGAAGCCAGTGGTTGGTATCGCTCGAATCATTCCAGCAAGGCAAAATTGTTCATTATAATTATACCGAGTCCCAAGTCAGATTGCCTCGACTTCGCTTGTGACTGCGTCTTTGCATTGTCTTAGTGCTACGTAGACATATTGATATAGTTTATATAAACATTAGTATGCACTACATAATACTACATATTTTAATACATCTCCTGGCCGCCACTGCTTTTGATGCTTTGGGCACTTCGCTGTGTTTAGCGAATCCGAGTCATGGAGTCATGGCATGGAAGACTTGTGCGATTCATGAGCAGTGGCAAGTGATGGCAAGTGTGCCAACTGGCATTGGCATTTCTACCAGGTGATGATAGTTACACGATGTTACACGCATGACAAATGACACCCGGTGCAGTACTGCTGCCAACCGTTCCTTGGGCATGGTCAGCACCTTCGTCATTTCGTATGAAATGAGGATAATAGAGCCGGTTGCATTATGCAGATGAAGCCAGACAGTGAAAGAAAACGATGCTTGCTGAAGGCCTTTTGCCAGCAGCACGGCAAACCCATTCCTGAGTTGGAAGTGAAGATTTCCAAGAAAGGTGCCTTGTCAGCTGTTTCAATGCACAAGATTCTGGACAGAGAAGGTGACTCTTGGCAATTCAAGTTGCATACGAAGATACTGTATTTGAAATTATTTGAAGCATTTCGAAGCACTTTTCTGAGGTACTTTTGAACCAGAAATCCCTGCGAAGCCATCGGCAGGTGGATCGGGGTCTTTTGTTGGGTTTGGACCTTAGAGTCGGGACCAAGAACATCAACTACAACAGACTTGAGTATAATTTTGAGGAGTTGTTTGACGGGTGTTTGCCCACATGATCGACTTTAGAAGGAAACAGATAGAAACAGTATGTCTTGCAGAGAAATGTCGAGGGAGCCTCATTTGGTCCGATTTGGCCCTGTGATGGCCATAGGCCAGTGCCTTTGTGTATCCAAGTCATCCAAGGAACCGTGGAGAGAGACCTGCCGGGGCTCCGTCCGATGAGGAGATTGAGCGAATGATTGAAGAACGTCTCAGCCTTATTCAGCCTTTCCTTGTAACATACAACACATTTGGGAGGATAGTGGCAAATTTCACACAAAATAACTGATTTTAGCGTTGTGTTGCCTTATCTTCCATGATTTGCTGAGATCAAGCTATCCGTTTGAGGCAATGATGCACGGAAAGCCGCTAATTTTAAGAAGGCGGACGAAGTCCGAGAGCACTTGAGGCAACGAGGCCGGAACCAGCAATCATCATATATCATCATATATCATCACCACTCTTCTATGTGTACGAACGAGAAATCAAACGGACACACACACACATACACAGAGACAGAATTCATTGGATCACACACACACACACAGGGAAACACCTACACGATCAGGTCTCAATCCTAGTGGCGCAGCTTTCATCCTGGATAATCATGCTTCAAGAGGTTACCCTCGTGGATATGAGCCCCAGTCGTTAGTCTGCTGGCAAAACCCGGCAAGCTACTACTCGTAGATTCAATGTCTCAAGATGATTCAATGTGCAAAATTGTTCAAGGTTCAAGATGGTTAAAGATTTTTGAAGTGACACTGCAATGGTTCGGAGATGCTCGGAGAATCACACAGGGAGCTAGTAAATAGACAGACAGAGGCATCCGCAGGCCGTTTGGGGATAGATCTGTTAAAGCGAGCAGTTACAACATAAAACTACAGCTTATAGCCCTATAGCTGCTGAAAAACAGCCTGTGTTGGACGTGGTCTGTGCAGTTTTGGTACGCAGATCAAGAGAATTATATACATAGAATTACATGAGGATACCAGGATCCCAAGACACTCGTGATCACTCGTGCAATAAGCACCGTGCGACCATGGAGAGAGAGAGAGAGGGAGAGAGATCATTTTCCTAAAGGAGAAGTTTGACAAACCAACTGCAAAGATACAAGCCCACAATATCCCACAATAATATACAATAATTGTTTGCACATGCCAGTGAGCAACAAACACACACACAAACCCACAAACCCACAAACCCGCCCACGCACCCACGCACCCACGCACCCACGCACGCACCCACGCACCCACGCACGCACCTACGCACGCACCCATCCATTAGTATTCTAATTATTACTGTATTCATAACTATTCACTAATAGTGTGTATATATATATAGCGCCGGACAACTACTTAGAACATCGTTTTGGAATTTTTTCGGTGGGTACGCGCCCTCTGCTTAGAACATTTTCGGCGAATAGGGGACGTATGTTCTAAGTGACTTAGAACATATGAGGATCCTCTACTTAGAACACGCCATCATATATACATGAAAATATATGTAT
Source organism: Cladocopium goreaui (assembly GCA_947184155.2). Taxonomy (NCBI): domain Eukaryota; class Dinophyceae; order Suessiales; family Symbiodiniaceae; genus Cladocopium; species Cladocopium goreaui. The sequence goes on from CAMXCT020000028.1 coordinate 98,608, forward strand.
ATGTATACATACATACAACTTAACACAGCATATTTATATTATATATACAGGAGGTGTGATGTTGCGTCAATTGGGGCGGAGTCTTGGTGACCAAGAAGCACAACGCTGGAAAGGAGGTCATCCTCCATGGGGACTCTGGTGGGTGTTTGATTAATTGGGATGGGATTCATATTATACAGGTTTGGAAAGTTTTTATTATATGAATATATAGTGCCGGACAACTACAATATTCAAAATATATTATATATACACAGGATTTTCCAAAATGCACGTAGATAGCTGGTGGGATTCTTACTTAGAACATGGAGGAACCCCCAAAACCTCTGTGTATATATATATATAGCGATGTACATACGATTCGAACATCAGGTTTGGAAAGTTTTTATTATATGAATATATAGTGCCGGACAACTACAATATTCAAAATATATTATATATACACAGGATTTTCCAAAATGCACGTAGATAGCTGGTGGGATTCTTACTTAGAACATGGAGGAACCCCCAAAACCTCTGTGTATATATATAGCGATGTACATACGATTCGAACATCAGTTTGGAAAGTTTTTATTATATGAATATATAGTGCCGGACAACTACATATTCAAATATATTATATATACACAGGATTTTCCAAAATGCATGTAGATGCTGGTGGGATTCTTACTTAGAACACGGAGGAACCCCCAAAACCTCTATATAGCGATGTACATACGATTCGAACATCAGGTTTGGAAAGTTTTTATTATATGAATATATAGTGCCGGACAACTACAATATTCAAAATATATTATATATACACAGGATTTTCCAAAATGCACGTAGATAGCTGGTGGGATTCTTACTTAGAACATGGAGGAACCCCCAAAACCTCTGTGTATATATATATAGCGATGTACATACGATTCGAACATCAGGTTTGGAAAGTTTTTATTATATGAATATATAGTGCCGGACAACTACAATATTCAAAATATATTATATATACACAGGATTTTCCAAAATGCACGTAGATAGCTGGTGGGATTCTTACTTAGAACATGGAGGAACCCCCAAAACCTGTGTATATATATATATAGCGATGTACATACGATTCGAACATCAGGTTTGGAAAGTTTTTATTATATGAATATATAGTGCCGTACAACTACAATATTCAAAATATATTATATATACACAGGATTTTCCAAAATGCACGTAGATAGCTGGTGGGATTCTTACTTAGAACATGGAGGAACCCCCAAAACCTCTGTGTATATATATATATAACGATGTACATACGATTCGAACATCAGGTTTGGAAAGTTTTTATTATATGAATATATAGTGCCGGACAACTACAATATTCAAAATATATTATATATACACAGGATTTTCCAAAATGCACGTAGATAGCTGGTGGGATTCTTAATTAGAACATGGAGGAACCCCCCAAACCTCTGTGTATATATATATATATAGCGATGTACATACGATTCGAACATCAGGTTTGGAAAGTTTTTATTATATGAATATATAGTGCCGGACAACTACAATATTCAAAATATATTATATATACACAGGATTTCCCAAAATGCACGTAGATAGCTGGTGGGATTCTTACTTAGAACATGGAGGAACCCCCAAAACCTCTGTGTATATATATAGCGATGTACATACGATTCGAACATCAGGTTTGGAAAGTTTTTATTATATGAATATATAGTGCCGGACAACTACAATATTCAAAATATATTATATATACACAGGATTTTCCAAAATGCACGTAGATAGCTGGTGGATTCTTACTTAGAACATGGAGGAACCCCCAAAACCTCTGTGTATATATATATATAGCGATGTACATACGATTCGAACATCAGGTTTGGAAAGTTTTTATTATATGAATATATATAGTGCCGGACAACTACAATATTCAAAATATATTATATATACACAGGATTTTCCAAAATGCACGTAGATAGCTGGTGGGATTCTTACTTAGAACATGGAGGAACCCCCAAAACCTCTGTGTATATATATATAGCGATGTACATACGATTCGAACATCAGGTTTGGAAAGTTTTTATTATATGAATATATAGTGCCGGACAACTACAATATTCAAAATATATTATTAATACACAGGATTTTCCAAAATGCACGTAGATGCTGGTGGGATTCTTACTTAGAACATGGAGGAACCCCCAAAACCTCTGTGTATATATATATAGCGATGTACATACGATTCGAACATCAGGTTTGGAAAGTTTTTATTATATGAATATATAGTGCCGGACAACTACAATATTCAAAATATATTATATATACACAGGATTTTCCAAAATGCACGTAGATAGCGGGTGGGATTCTTACTTAGAACATGGAGGAACCCCAAAACCTCTGTGTATATATATATAGCGATGTACATACGATTCGAACATCAGGTTTGGAAAGTTTTTATTATATGAATATATAGTGCCGGACAACTACAATATTCAAAATATATTATATATAAACAGGATTTTCCAAAATGCACGTAGATAGCTGGTGGGATTCTTACTTAGAACATGGAGGAACCCCCAAAACCTCTGTGTATATATATATATAGCGATGTACATACGATTGGAACATCAGGTTTGGAAAGTTTTTATTATATGAATATATAGTGCCGGACAACTACAATATTCCAAATATATTATATATACACAGGATTTTACAAAATGCACGTAGATAGCTGGTGGGATTCTTACTTAGAACATGGAGGAACCCCCAAAACCTCTGTGTATAATATAGATAGCGAGTGTACATCGATTGCCGAATCGAACATCAGGTTGTAAAGTTTTTTTTTTAATCAGATGCCTAATATTAGTGCCGGACAACTACAATATTTCAAATATATATAATATATACACAGGATTTTTCCAAAATGCCCGTAGATAGCTTGGGTGTGATTCTACTCTCTAGAAACATGGAGGACCCCCCAAAACCTCTGTGTTATATAAATATATATATATATAGGCGATTACATCGATTCGAACATCAGGTTTGGAAAGTTTTTTATTATATGAATATATAGTGCCGGACAACTACAATATTCAAAATATATTATATATACACAGGATTTTCCAAAATGCACGTAGATAGCTGGTGGGATTCTTACTTAGAACACGGAGGAACCCCCAAAACCTCTATATAGCGATGTACATACGATTCGAACATCAGGTTTGGAAAGTTTTTATTATATGAATATATAGTGCCGGACAACTACAATATTCAAAATATATTATATATACACAGGATTTTCCAAAATGCACGTAGATAGCTGGTGGGATTCTTACTTAGAACATGGAGGAACCCCCAAAACCTCTGTGTATATATATATAGCGATGTACATACGATTCGAACATCAGGTTTGGAAAGTTTTTATTATATGAATATATAGTGCCGGACAACTACAATATTCAAAATATATTATATATACACAGGATTTTCCAAAATGCACGTAGATAGCTGGTGGGATTCTTACTTAGAACATGGAGGAACCCCCAAAACCTCTGTGTATATATATATATAGCGATGTACATACGATTCGAACATCAGGTTTGGAAAGTTTTTATTATATGAATATATAGTGCCGGACAACTACAATATTCAAAATATATTATATATACACAGGATTTTCCAAAATGCACGTAGATAGCTGGTGGGATTCTTACTTAGAACATGGAGGAACCCCCAAAACCTCTGTGTATATATATATAGCGATGTACATACGATTCGAACATCAGGTTTGGAAAGTTTTTATTATATGAATATATAGTGCCGGACAACTACAATATTCAAAATATATTATATATACACAGGATTTTCCAAAATGCACGTAGATAGCTGATGGGATTCTTACTTAGAAACATGAGGAACCCCCAAAACCTCTGTGTAAATATATAGCGATGTACATACGATTCGAACATCAGGTTTGGAAAGTTTTTATTATATGAATACAAAAAGTGCCGGACAACTACAATATTCAAAAATATATTATATATACACAGGACACAGAAATGCACGTAGATAGAAATGGTGGGATTCACGTTACATAGCTGGTGGGATTCTTACTTAGAACATGGAGGAACCCCCAAAACCTCTGTGTATATATATATAGCGATGTACATACGATTCGAACATCAGGTTTGGAAAGTTTTTATTATATGAATATATAGTGCCGGACAACTACAATATTCAAAATATATTATATATACACAGGATTTTCCAAAATGCACGTAGATAGCTGGTGGGATTCTTACTTAGAACATGGAGGAACCCCCAAAACCTCTGTGTATATATATATATAGCGATGTACATACGATTCGAACATCAGGTTTGGAAAGTTTTTATTATATGAATATATAGTGCCGGACAACTACAATATTCAAAATATATTATATATACACAGGATTTTCCCAAAATGCACGTAGATAGCTGATGGGATTCTTACTTAGAACATGGAGGAACCCCCAAAACCTCTGTGTATATATATATATATAGCGATGTACATACGATTCGAACATCAGGTTTGGAAAGTTTTTATTATATGAATATATAGTGCCGGACAACTACAATATTCAAAATATATTATATATACACAGGATTTTCCAAAATGCACGTAGATAGCTGGTGGGATTCTTACTTAGAACATGGAGGAACCCCCAAAACCTCTGGTCTATTATATAGCGATGTACATACGATTCGAACATCAGGTTTGGAAAGTTTTTATTATATGAATATATAGTGCCGGACAACTACAATATTCAAAATATATTATAATATACACAGGATTTTCCAAAATGCACGTAGATAGCTGGTGGGATCTTACTTAGACATGGAATACCCCGAAAACCTCTGTGTATATTATCTAGCGAGTACATACATTCGAACATCAGGTTTGGAATTTTTTATTATATGAATATATAGTGCCGGACAACTACAAATTCAAAATAACTATGTATACACAGAATTTTCCAAATGCACGTAGATAGCTGGTGGGATTCTTACTTAGAACATGGAGGAACCCCCAAAACCTCTGTGTATATATATATATAGCGATGTACATACGATTCGAACATCAGGTTTGGAAAGTTTTTATTATATGAATATATAGTGCCGGACAACTACAATATTCAAAATATATTATATATACACAGGATTTTCCAAAATGCACGTAGATAGCTGGTGGGATTCTTACTTAGAACATGGAGGAACCCCAAAAACCTCTGTGTATATATATATATAGCGATGTACATACGATTCGAACATCAGGTTTGGAAAGTTTTTATTATATGAATATATAGTGCCGGACAACTACAATATTCAAAATATATTATATATACACCGGATTTTCCAAAATGCACGTAGATAGCTGGTGGGATTCTTACTTAGAACATGGAGGAACCCCCAAAACCTCTGTGTATATATATATATAGCGATGTACATACGATTCGAACATCAGGTTTGGAAAGTTTTTATTATATGAATATATAGTGCCGGACAACTACCATATTCAAAATATATTATATGGAGTTCTTGGTGTAAGTAGATCTCTTCTAAAAACTAAGTGGGTCTTTGGAATTGGGAACAGAAATTGCACTGGTGTAGCTTTACTGCTCAGGAGGGCATGGCATGGCATGATGGATGAATCAACAACCTGACCCCATTGGACTCAACAAGGTAACCATTACTTTAGGACCTGGGAATTAACAACCTTTTAGACTTTGACAACCTGAGCACAAAGTTCTCAACCACTTTAAGGGATTTTAGCAACCTTGACTTGGATCGGTCAGCAATGGTGGGGTGGCGTTGTTCCTCTTCATCATCTTCCTCATCAGCCGCTGGTGAGGACAAACCATAATAGTGAAGCAGTGATTACAGTACTTGGGAACCGAGTAGAAATGCCATATAATTCCATGTCTATGCCATTTTGTCAGGAGTTTGCAGGGATGACTGACAACCAGATGAAGTACACGGAGATCGGCCCACTTTTTTTTGCCCTTTTTGGACTTTTGGTCGCACCTGAAAACTAGTTGACTTCCCTGATGTCCTGGTTTTCTTCCAAGCCATCCCAGCTGAGGACTTGGGACTTGGTTCACTGGCCTGATGGATGAGTTCACATATGCCAGTGACTGCACCTGGTCTTTATCTAAGAGCCACCCATCACTTTATTCCATTCTTCAAATTTTGGCCTTCTCCATTTAAGGTAGTGGGGTGGACGCGCCCTACATGGCTCTGAAGATGCTTTTTGCTGCAGCTGGCAGTGAGAATCTCTTGCGCTATGCGCCACTCTCCTGAATACATACACTTATATACGTGGGTGTAAAATATATTGTAAATATATCATATTTATATATATATTATATAAATATGTCTTATAATACATATATAATAAATATAAATATAATAATATAATACAATATAATATAATGTACTGTAATGATATAATAATATTATAATATATATTATATATATAATATAATGCAATATAATACAATATAATAAAATATACTATAATAAAACATATATATCTATATAATATAAATTTGAATTGCATTGTGTATATATTGGGTATGACATAATTATGTATGTATAATTATGGACATACCCCCAATTTTCAAGTGACCTGTCCTCTCCCATTTCTAGAGATCAGCTGAGGACATGTTCTGAGAGCAACCCGGTCTGCCGTGATTTTCTTCGACGTAATTTTCCAGAATGTGAACAGCTTCTGGGCATATAAGAGGAATGTGTACCTGGAAAAGCAACAAACAACTTCATTGAGAGATAAAACCACATTAATCCCTTTACTATCACCCAAGGTTTGGAAATGACATCTTGACCAAGCGAGTGGCTTGGTTGCGGGGACAGGCAGGGAAATACAACTCCAAGCTGAGCATGATTCTTTTTTACATAGTGAAACCAATTCCCAGTGCCACTGTGCCAGGTCAGCCTATATGTGGTGGGCTTTCCTTGCAAGCCTTGGAGTATTTTGAATAATCATTCAAGGGCATTCCAGGATAAGAACAGCAAGCCACTCTTCCAAACTGTGCGCAACATACGCTCAACGCGACCATGTGTTACTTGACTTTTTTAATGATTCAAGGTGTCTGAGAACATAATGGACATTAATATGCAAAAAAAAGACTTTGATTTCTGTTCTTGCAACTCAGGTTGCCATCCTGGAAAATGTTATGGGCCTGGCCAAATATGTATCGAGAATTGTGGCACTGATTGAGCGGAATGTCTCCGGGTACCTTGATTAATAGAAACCCACACATGTATTCATCTCCGGGTACCTTGATCAAATTCCAGCTGAGGTATTTCATACTCGTGAAATGCGTGAACCCGACACTTGGTGGCAATGGCACTGGCAACAGGGAGTTTGGCAGGTTTTTGCTTTGGGCAATTTGGGTACAACCTCATTACATGCAACATCAGCCAAGGTGCGCATATGGGGCACCAATTAGCAGAAAACGGCTTTTCATCATTATGGTGAGACGTGATTGCCTGAAGGAAGGGCTCTTGGATTCAGAGCTATTCTCAAACTTTTGGGATGAGATTGCTGGCAATGTGGGCATGTCCTGTGATCCAGAATTCACATGGTAACTTGTCTGTAACTGTAGTAACTGTACTTTGTCCTGACTGAGGATTGATCAATTTGAGAGTTGGTTTCCCCTATTCTTCCCTTATTCCTTTTGCTCAGGTCATCTCTTTTATTGCCAAACTCCCATGCTACTGTTCGTGAAGATCAGCAGAGCCGCCGGAAGCTGCACCATGAGCATGCTCAGAAGCACCTTGGTAAAACAGGGCTTCCATTCAATTTTAGAAGGTATATCATGCAGTAACTTCAACAAACTGGTTTAACCTACTTACTGTTACTGTACTGTTACTAAAAAATGTGCATGGCCGACCCACTTGGCAGTATTGTGCATTGAGGCCTGTGAACATCACTGCCAAGTGGATCAAACACCATCGGAAGTGGGCACAAGAACACCAGGTGCCCTGCCAACCAGTAAAATGATTTAGCAAAGCCAAGTCAAAGTCCATTTCTTGAAGTTTGATCCATTCAGGGGCTCCACAATCAATTTTGGAACATTCTTAGGTTCAAATCAAAGACTCCAAGGGCAAGTTCGCTGAGCTTGCCCCTGCAGCTGCAGATTGTGTCACTTCCCGCCGGGAAATGCAAGCTATTTGGCTGCATCTCTCATGTCTTTCATTGCCAAGGCACCAGTAATCATAGAGCTGTCAAGAGCTGAGGCATTGAACCTGATGGCTTTGTGCTTTGACCAGTTTCCAGCTGCAATCAACACATCCCAATCTTTGGGGAGGATGCCTACGACCCAAAGTGATGAAGATCACCTGTTCTGCCTAACGCCATTTCCTTAGCATACTTGTTTCATGGAATGGGCACACAAACTGTTATGTTTTTAGGGGTCAGCTTCATGAATGATGATTACCCATTGGCTAGCTAAGGCCCCATGGAAAGATTCTGGTGTTGACGGATGACAATGAGCGATATCTTCTTGGAAGGGAGATCATGGTCCTTATGGGGTACCCACTGCATAAAGTTGAGATTGATCAGTACACTGAGATGGACACTTTGGCTGGGAATTGGCTTGAATATACGGCTTGAAGCCAGTACATCGGATTGGGATGGGCTGGAGACATCCCCATTTTTCAAAATTGCTTAAGCCACAGCCACCATCTTATTTTCACGGAACTCTGTGCCCCTGAGGAACTCCATGAAATGGGTGGAAATAGCATTGCTCTGAGGGCTGCTATGGCAGTGATTTGCGCGACTTTGTGTGCAACTGACCCGGCCAAGATGGTGTTGCGCCGTCAGTGATGGAAAAAATGGATTATCAATTCAGAACAATCTAATTTCAAGGGAATGGCAAGTTCATTACCAGGGTTGTCAGCTCTTGTGCCAGGAGAAACCTTTGTGAATTTAGGCCCATCAGTAGTCTAGGGGCGGCATGTTCAGACATGCCGATTTTGGGACGCTGGGATGATAGCAATGTTGAGCATCCTTCACGATGGCGGTGTTCCTCTTCGTCTCCAAGTGAGCTACTTTTCTAAGTTAACTGTACCAGTCATTGTTGCCAAACCAATCATTTATGAAGACCCTGGGTTCCATTTTCAGTAAAGCCAACCCCATTAAGGTCAAGGGGCCAAAGCTGCTCCTCCTATGACAGTGGAAGTAGTGACTATGATGATGATGATGATGATGATGATGATGATGATGATGATGGGTCATCTACATGCTCTTTTACATCCACATCACACCAAGATGAACCGGAAGAACCCCAACAATTGGACCTTTCTTTGTGGCGGCTTCAGTCCCTTCATGCATCTGGGAAAGGTGACCCTGAGAAAATGAGTAAGTATTCCCAATGTGGTATGTCCCTTGTTCGGATCAAGGCTGCCTTGGAGGACCCAGCCTGTGAGTGCAAGTGTTCTCTTCCGGTCAAGATCTTGGCCACCATATGCAAATCCTTCTGGAGCCTCCGAAAGGAGGTGCAGGATGCGTTGCTTTGGAGCTTACAAATGGAGTCGGGTAGATCATCCAAGAGAACATGGTCCATTGGAGGTTTTTTCATGGGACCAAAATTCAAGTTTTCTCTGAACGATTGCTTCAAAATATGTTGCGTATATAATATGTTATATAAAAGGTTTACTTATTATGTATGTTTAAATTTATGATGTATAACTAAACCATATCATATTAAATAATATATATCATATTCCAATAATGGGCTATTCCACTTCCCCTGAAGGCCATCAGGTTTGCCGACAAGCTTGGTTCCATCTAATGGGTGCTGGAAAGATGAGAATGGCAAGGTGCAAGAGAACTTTTCATGGACAAGACAAGAGAATGATTGGTGGTCATGGGGGAACCTTGGTTTATATGTGGAAGGGATCCAATGTTCTTATTTGGCTCAGTGAGCTACCTAAACCCATAGTATACCCAATGTACTTACTTGCTAACGATCTAAACAATATCACTTATTCTTCCCAGGACCTCACAGCCATCCAGCCGAGAAGACCGCCCTCTGCAAAGCCTTCTTCATTCACATCTACTGGTCGGCAGGAGAGACTATGACCACTTCGTGCCTCAGCAGCAGGTGAGCCATGCCATGGGTTAGTGAATGAGTCAATATGAGTCATCTACATCTTAATGCAGCCTGATGCCATTGTAAGGGATGCGCCCAAGTCTATGCTAGAAGCAAACGATGATGACATGAGGGAGGACCTCTTCCAGCGTCTCATAGATGCAAAACTCATGGGTCCGACAATGCAACTGTCAAACACTGATCCTGGGAATCTTCCAACACGGGAACTACCACATGGCAATGTTGCAGAGCTATACATGGTTTTTGTTGCGTTTTGTGGCAACAAAACACCAGCAAGTAGGGCCTGTTTCTACAAAGAGGCAAAAAGATGGAAACAGTGTCTGCGTTTTCGGAGACCTCTGGCACATTCTTTGTGTAAGACATGCTCACAATTGCAGGCTGCTTTGTCCAATGCCACTGAACCAGGGTTGCATTGAAACAATTTGTGATTTTTTTTGACAGGGTATTGTCAACAAATGGTTTCTGTGCCATTTATCTTACCTGTGACAACCTGACTGGCCAATCATCAATCAGGATTTTTTACAGCATGCCAAGATAGCAGACAGGCTGCTTGGCCACTACTGTCAGCAATGGAAAAATCGGGAATCCTACTGGCTTGCCCGAAGTCGGGCACAACAAGTTGGTGATCCCTGTTGTATGATGATTGACTCGTACGACAAAGCCAAGTGCATGCTACCGAAATTTCCCAGGGGACGAACGCCCAAGCAAGTGATCTATGAATCAGTAAAGCGTATCTGATCCAATTTCAGTTTGTTATTTTTAACCTGTATCTTAGTCCTGGTTGTGCTTCTCCTCTGGAACGGTCGTGTCAAGGTACTTCCCTGACTTTGACTTGCAGCCTGATTCATGGATTTGGCGTGTACATCTACTTGGCTGATGAAGGACTTCCTTGTGGGGCCAACTGGACAATCGAAGTAGTGACTTGTTTGGTGCTTTCTTAGAGTGGTTTGGAACTTGTGGTTTAGATCCGGAATCCATTGGTGTCAACACAGACTCAGCTAGCTTAGGCAATGAGATCGCTCAACCGTGCATTCGAAAAAGCTCGCAGGGACCACAAGACGTTTCCCTATGAGTGTTGTTCTCGGTCTCACACTCTTGCAGTATTACCTTCTCCTTCTTTTCGGGGGCATGTTACATGGGGCTTGTAAACTGTGATAAGGTTGTGGCTCCAGGGGGACAATGCACCGAAGGAATGCCGCAATGTGTCAATGGCAAAATGGGCAATTGCCCTCGTCCAAGGGGGGTATTTCAAGCAAGTGTCAGAGTGCTTTTTGGAAGTGGGGCACACGCACGAAGATGTAGGCAGGGTTAGCTTGGTTTATACTAAGCAGAAACTAGCATCACTACAAAGTTCTGTGGTGGTTTATGCATCAAAAAACAGTTTAATTCCTGTGGGTGACCCATACTGACCCTGCAGATGCAGTGCTGTCGGTGGTGCGTTCAGCTTTAGCTTCCTGCCCTGATCTGCAAACCCCACGCGATATACAAAGGACCATGTTTCAAAAAATATAAGTGTTTCAAAATTTAAACTTATAAACCTTTTGTCCTGATGCTTATGTAGCACTGGCCCCAAGGACTGTGGAGCTCAAACTTGGCAACTCCTTTGAGAGACATGGGATGGAGGTGATTGTGGAAAAGGTCGACACCGCACCTTGTCTCTTTACCCTGTGGATTTAATTTCTTGGCCCAAGTAACCCTAAATGGAAGTACCCTAAGAACCAAATGCTAAGGCCCGGGACTGGAACAAGCTGTTGCCCAACTCGATGACCTTGAAGAATGCGTTTGTCAACCGGAAACCCAAGAATGACAACCCTGAAGATGTGACGAAGGTTCCCCAATCATTTACATATGTTGCTCGATCAGGCAGGTTTGAATCTCAAGCTTTTGAAGTTGGAAAGTATGAGTAATTACATATCCGTCACCACTGCCATGTTCTTTACCCTTCCTAAATCATGCTACCCTGCCAGACATTCCTGGACATGTGCAAACTGAAGAACGGCTTCCAATTCGTTTGCGGCAAGCTGGGCGGTCCCGGGATGTCTTTGCTTTGGTTAAAAGCCAAATGTCAGACCTACACCTGTCCCAGCCACCCCTACTTGTGCTCCCGGAGTCTTTGATCCATGAGACAGAAAACTTTTTCAATGCTGCCAATTCAACCAGTCATGTGATCCAGCAAAGTTTGGAACCAGAAAGGTGTGAAGAGTTGCAACGGTTGTCTGCTGCATTTCAGCAGGACTACAACCATTTGAATCGTGCTGTCAACTATTACAAAGATTTGGTAAATCCAAATCGATTTCGGTTTCCATATACCAAATTGGAGTTTGTGGCTGCAGGACCTTCCGCCCATTTGAGGTTAGGGGAGATCCAGCTTGGGGCCAGACCCCCTCCACCAAAGCCACGGCATTTGCAGGTTGTCTTTCACCGAGCCTAGATGCACGCAGGGGTGACATGCATCAAGGAAACAATGGTGCTCAGCCAGCCAATACTCAATCCTCTTGCACTTGAATGGTGTCAACATGGTAGCATATTTCCAGTTGTTACGTCTGTCAACTGCCCAATTGTCATGTTAACTTCTTGGCAACCTCATTTGCTCAAAAACAAGGGTGTAGTACTTGCTAGGGCTGGCATTGGCTGCCATGGCTGAGCCTGATGGGACTCCCATGTTGGACAAAATTTGTGCCCACTTTGATGGAGTCATATCCTCAGAAAATCATCTTCAATTGATATTATATGTGAATCCAAGTCAAACACATGGCGTATAAGATTAACACTGACATTCCTTTACAGCCCATGCATTCTCAGGTGATCGAGAAAGGCAATTTCGGGGAATATGTCAACACAGTGTTCTCAACTCCTCAAAAGCTTGACCAGGCCATGTCCCAAAATATGAATAGCAGTTTTCCGGTTAGTTTTCCTACATATTGGTGGGTTCCTTTATAAGATATGAACCAGATCAAACCCTAAATAGACTATGTCTTATGTGTCAAGGATTCATGTCCCTTGTTTGAATTCCATCCCACACACAGGCCCTGAAATTCTATGATTCTATGTCCTGGACCGCTTTGATCCTGAAGGACGTGGGAAGCCAACACTTGCCTTGGTGCCGCAGTCACACTTGAAGGAGTTCTGGCTCCCACTCAGTGCTTTCGACATCTCAAAGGATGCAAAGAACGGATGCCAGGGATTGGGGAAAGTTTGGGTACGTTTGAATTTTAAAAAAGGGTCTGATTTTAGGAAACAGTAACCAGGTAACCCTCCAAAACCTAATGACAAGTATTGCCATGTTCATGGAAAACTGAATGAAACCCTGCAGTATTTCCGTCCAATGTTGGCTTTGAGCTGCACTTCAAGGAGTTTTTGCATTCAGGGTATTTGAGTTCAAGAGAGAGCATTGAAACAAAATTTCCCTTCACAGACAGTACCAGGGCCATCAAGCCGCACACTGTTGGATGTGTTGATGGGTTCACCAAGATCTTATGCATGATTGGTGTGATTGCCTGCTGCGCTGAACTCGTTTCCTAGTTGGAAAACCATGCAACTTTTGGGCTATTGTTCAGGGACCCTGAAATACCTTGAACATTCTACTTTTCTTTGATAATTTACCTTGGGGAGAAAGAAATTTGAGATGCTTCCGCCTACACTTAGGATGTGAGCGAGGAACAATGTGAAGATGCTGGGTTGAACCGCTGCTTGGAAAGCTTCCGGTGGGTGAGATGTGCATACACCCATTTCAGCACCCCATCACATCACTTTTTACATAGCTTGAGAAACTTTGATGCACTAAGACCATATTTGTTTTGCCAATTTTTCCCCATCCAACATCATCTAACCATGCCTTTACCATCACCTTGCTTGGTATGCCCAACCAAGAACTGGGGCACACCACTGCAGAGAAACAGTAGCCATCTCCACTGCAGTTCCTGGCAGACTTTCGAAATGCGATTAATATTGAGAAGAGGCTGGCAAAGGCAGGATCGAAAACCAATCTCAAAGACCTTCTGGCGAAGGTGGTCGCAGAGTACAACCGTTTGTGCACTGTAAAGCATCACCGTGTGGACACACACCGGAGACAGTTGATCTACAACATGTTCCAAGGCTATTTCTAGACAGAACATTGTTTTGGCAATAGGTTTCCCAATCTTTTCCCCAATTTGTATAAAATAATTTAAGTTATGATAGCAGCCCATAGCAATTGAGGAGGGTTAACAAGTCTAGCTGCCACGACCCAGGTTGCGAGCACCAGCTGCTTTCTGCTCGGTGGTGGCCCAACATTATGATCTTCATGCCCATGCTTCTTCAGGAGATTGGTAACAGGGGTTCTGCTGTTGGCTCAAACTGTTCCAATTAGAACCTTTCAGAAGAAACTAGGTGGTTGGAAAAGTATCACTGTATCACCCATTCATTCATCCCTGAAGGCTTGACGGTGGATGTGCTCCAGAGTGATTTTTGGGTGCCACAATCCACAACAAGGGCTGACAGTCCTCAATTCAGAGGCAAGGATGTCTTCCGGGAGATCCTGACGCCGACAGATGAAACTGCCACATTGTATGCCATGAGGGCAACAGAGGCAAGGGTTTCAGTCTAACATTAATCATTTTTTGGGATACACCACACAATACAAAGCGTTTGAACCCAATAATAATAGTATAATATGATAAAACTATCATAACTACTTTCTGGCAAACTATCATAAACAGATAGGGGTTGGACGAATTGTTCACTAAAGCATGGTGATTCATTCCCAGGGTCTATGTTAATTTACTGGAGGGAATATACTAGTATCTTCCAATCAAAATCATGTATCATGAAGATGCCAGTTCATGCTGATTATGCTGCCCCATTGCCTTCCCTGTCCTACAGGATTTCAATCGCAAAGTGAGCAAGACATCGACCAACAAACAGAAGGAGACCAGTCAGGGTTTTGTTTGAAAGGGTTAAATGGGATTAAGTGGTCCAACACTAACTGTTTCAGAATTTTGTCAAATTTTGTTTCCAATATGGCTTGCTGTTGCTCCCTGGCAGAAAACAGCCCAGCTGGATGAAGCTTCCCACATCACTTTGCATGATGCAGTCTGTTTGTGGACCTGGTTGCGTCCGAAACTGGCAGCTGAGTTTCCAGGCCATGTCTGTCAGAGACATGATGATCTTTTCCTGAAAGGGTGCCTTGGGTCAAGGGTTGGCTGGCGCCAAATGCAACTCTTGAAAATCATGGGGTTTTCAAAAACCCCGTGATTTTTTGAAGATCACACTTGGCTGGTGCCAATTACCCAAAAACCCTGAAAAACCAATCACATTTCAGATGGGAAAACTAAGATCAGATTATCAAGGGGTTTCTGGAAACCACGTCGCAAAAGTAATGAAAACGGAGGAACCAATCAAACCGTTGATCTTTTTCAAGTTGGGTCAATGTGATTGGTTCGCCCCAGACCCAGCCAATCATCAAGGGGGTTCCAGAAACCCCGTCATATTTTGAAGTTGGATTTCAGGTGGTAAATGTGATTGATTTTCCAAGTTTTTATGGAATATTCAAACAAAAACTAGTTTTGGGTATTTTTGATGTATTGTGATTCCATCTGGAAAATTCTAACCCCTCTGGATCATGAATATAGTTCATTTAGATTTTTTGGGTGTATGATCATACCAGATAGGTTCTATAGAATTCTTATTGGGGTCACTGATTTACCACAATTCAAACAACCCTTTGTGGTTCTGGGGCCATTGCCTTGCTCTAAGGACATTGGATTCCGACCTGAATGCAGTCATGAAAGCTGCCGACTCTGACTTCGACTGGAAACGGATTAGCTTTGTGCTGGAGGCTGGATCTAACAACTTTAATTTATGTGCCAGTGATATCATTAAATTGGTTGTAGGGCCCAGGTGCAGTTTGCATACTGTAGCAGGGTGGCTGATGAATGGAATGTCATTCTTGGAACAAGACTTTGGCTGGAAGGGCTCCTCAAAAACATCTTGGGTTCACACACATGCACACCTATATACCGCTTTAATCCACAAAAAGGCCCACAAACCAAAATAAAATGACAACCTGCTTGATGTTGAGGATCCACTGTGTGAGTTTGAATTTGTTTTTTTTTGCTAGTTTTCCACTGCACAAAGAGCCAGAAACACCACACTTTTCCTTTGTGGGGGGTTGTATTTGGTGTGAATCTGTGCCACTTTTACCCCTGAAGATTCGTGGAGAGACTGTAGAAACCTTCATCGCCGAAGCTCAAGACAAGAGTAGAAATGCTTTGATGAAGTCATTGGAAGCTGGTTTCAATGCGTTTTGTGAGCAGCTGTCAAATGACGAAATGCAGTTTGAGCAAGCTCAATTGTTGAACCCTGTCTAAATTAAATTGTTTTTGTTGAAACTTTTGTTGGGCCCACAGAACTGCAGATTTCTGGGTTCCTGGCATATTTAGGTAAACCGTGACTTGGAAAGTTGCACTTACCATCTTCACAGCCTGTGCGCCAGCACCCAGGAGTGAGAAGTCAATGGCAAAGAAGCGGGCAAAACTTGTCAAGCAGCTGGAGGACAGGGTTGTTGAACAGCTCAGATGTAAGAAAAAGGTGAAACCTTAAAAGTGTTTTTTTTTCATGGGTTGCTTGGACACCAAGGAAACAAAAAAGATAAGGAAGTCCCTTTATGTCACCGTTAAAATATGATGAGCTTGTGGGGTGATTGTATTGTATGTATATAAAGGGCTGTAACTGAGCTATAGGGGGGTTGAAATAAAAGGGTACATGCCTGGGTTCGTAATTTTCCGGCTAATTTGCCATTCCCCAAAAAGCTAAAAAAACGCAAAAAGGAACCCCCCCCGGGGGGGGGGGTTCCTTTTTGCAATTTTTCCTTTGCCAGCCTGGGTTTATCCATGGCCATGTTTATCCAGTTTACCCCTGAATGAGGAATGCCACAACAAGGCTTGGGATATTGTCAACAATTTCATGGTGAACAATGTCCAAATGTTTTGTGGCACGGCTCTCAATGGTATCTCTACTATAATGCCAGAAGTTTCCTCCTGGGTGACTAGCACACTGAACGATGTGGCAGAAGTTCGGGACAGCAGTGACCACTTGGTGGTCCTCTGGGCCAACTTGCCCACTTGTGGCATCATTTCAGCTGCTAAGCTGGATTTTGTGATCTCATTCCTCACAAACCAGCTGGAGAAGCACAAACGGAATGGGGCGGCATTGATCATCCACCCAAATCGAGCTGCGCAAGCCCATGCTGCCAAGACCAGGGTTCTTCCTGATTGTTTGGTTTCAATTTAGCCACTAAGGGGTTTATCTAAGTGATGATGACTCTACTAGTTTGGGTAGGGGGTTAGATCTATGTAGCCAGCAGGAAGGAAAAGAAGGAAGACTTTGATGATGTCAAAGACGAGGAGATGAAGGATGAAAGTAGCAAGGAAGATTCCGGAAGTGATCCGGAAGCTAGCAGCAAAGCTTTCAAAGATGATGGTGATGTCCGGGATGTGAGGTACAACTTGGAGAGACTTCACAAAACGTAAATAAGTCTTTCAAGTTTTTAAACTGCAACATGCCACCCCAAGCTCACCACCATGTTTTGTGCTTATGTCTTAACCATTTTTCCCAAGGAAAGAACTGGGGGCTGCCAGCAAGAACTTGATGCTGCGACCATTGACTTGGGTGTTCAAACCGGTCCCTCTGCAGCAATCTGGTCTCCTCCATGTGGGAAAATTGAACTTGTTGTTAATTAGATTGATTCAATTTCAAATACCATAATATGTAATATGATAGTAATAATATGTTAATAAAGTCAAGTACAGCAACCATTCCTTTTTGGATACTTTGGGTTTCATACAGGTTTTGGTGTTCTCCACCTTCACCATGGCCCTTCTGCCCTGCCTCATGCCTGAGGAATCTGTGTATGGAAAACGTGATGGAGCCTTGCAGGGTCTGGCACTGATATACAAGGACAAGGGGAATGCGGTGAGGTTCACTCCTGGTTGGAAAACTGGGGTCATCAGGGAAGTCGAGATGCTGGCCCGTTCTGACATGTTCAAACCAGATGTGCCTTGTTCAGCATATCATTTAGAAACTTGGAAGTATGCTTCCCCATCGGTGTTGACATTCATTTTATTTCCGTACCATGACATGCCTAAACCCCCCTGATACCCTTTGGTGTTTCATGCCTTCATGCCTCAAGTGATGAAACTATCATCTCAACATCCAGGCTTCCATGGGAGGGCGCCCTCATTTGGGACGAGCCTTTACCGACATCCAGGAGATGAAGCAGGCAACCTGTTAGCAAGGCACAAGTGTTTTGGGTGTTGGTGGTGTTGGGATGTTGGGGACATGGATCAAACAATTTCATTATCGTGTATGATGATAAAAGTGCTTGGGGATATTTGGGGTGATTTTGAACAATGTCAATCACAATGAGGTGAGTGGTGGATGCAATATTGTCCGTGAAAGCATCAAAGCATTTCGGCCAACCACAGTGGAAACCACCATGCTGATCGATGTGTTGGCATATGATGGGTTTCCAGCCATGGCTACTCTGCAGGACACTGGGTACTAAACTCTTCTAACATCCATATCAAGTATTCTGGTTTGGGCACCGGCCAAGTAGATATGAGAGATGATTTTATGTTTAACGGTTTCTATTTCTATCATGTTCTATCATGCTTTGCCATTAGTATATTCTTTGGTTTTATCTATAGGAGTAAGATAATATATTATATTACTCAGAATCCAAATCATATTTAACACAACTTGGCCACCTGACCCCTGCCAGGAGATTGCAGATGGGAACCGAATGATGTGTGGCAGTATGATGGTTGATGGCCAGTCAGACTCACTGGTCACCCGTGTTGCCAATGAAGTTTACAACTCTTGTCGGAACCACACCCTGGATTTGCCCAACTTCCCACAGTTCGATCCCATTCTTGATGCATTGAAACAAGGGTCTGATGATGTTCAACAGAAGCCTTTTCAAGTTTGCCGTCACGTTGGGGGTTCTTTAGTTGTCCTCCAAGCCTATGCACAGAAGTGGTTGGACTTGGAACAGACCCAGTGCCGGGCCCATGACATTGTGTCCAAGCACAATGAGAAGTACAACCCCGATGGTGTGTTTGTTGCAACCGAAAGGACTTTGTGTGGGAAAAAATATGGGGCCCCCAATGGCCCCCAAGAGCCATAGTGCTGACACCCACATGTTTTTCTCTTAGTCTTGAAAAAACCCTGGTGTTCTTTACCCCTGTTCAGTTCTTTCCTGCCTTTGGCATGTGCAGCGAGGACAGAAGAAGATGATGGCAACGAGCGTCCTGCCAAACGCATCAAGGTGGAGACTGGTGATACTGTGTCAGAGGCGGATGTGGGAAACTTGAAGAATCCGTATCTCAACTGAACTGCCAACCACCCAAAAGAAACCTAGTTGGGGTATGGGCCAAAGTTGGGGTACTACAATGGGGGTCCTCTTACTAAGAAGATGATCACGTAGTATAATAGTGCTATTTCAATTGGCCATCCGTTGTTTTTGAGGTTGGATCATTTTTGAGCCAGGTTATACCCTTATTTTAAGTCCAAACTGTGAGATATTTCAATATTTAGGTGTGCTATCATCCTTGCTGATGCTTGAGGCAAGTCATCAACATCAACAACTGCGCATCGCGGATCACTGACGGAGAGAAGATTTTCTTGAGCTCCAAGGGCCGCAATGAATTTTTCCAACACCGAGAGTTGTTTCTTGGTTGTCAACCAGTGCTTGGTGTGAGCAATGCTGGTTTTGCCCTGTAAGTAAGCACATGCCCCACTAGTCACTTGACCTGCTTCTTAGCCAAATTCTTACCTTGTGAGCCAGGGGTTGTGCCACTTCAGGTTTAGCTTTGGATCTGGTGAGTGGAGGGACGGAGCTGATCCTTGTCTGGAAGGGTGCTGAACATGGTAGGTGGTTGATCACACAATAGTAGCCGTAGCCATGAAAATAGATAGACCCAACTGACTATCCAAACGATATGGAGAAACATCAGCCCAAAAAGAGGGCAAAACAACAACATTCAGATATAAGTGGATGTATGTAACCACACCATTGCCACCACCACCATCATCACCACTGCCACCACCAGCAACAACAACAACCATCATGAAAATTGAACTACCACAACAACACCGTATTTTCTCTATTTTCTCCAATCATATAATCATGTTACCAGCAGTGACTGCATTGTCCCCTTCCCATGGGACTATGGGTTTCTTTACTGCTGTACTTACTTTGAGTAGGTTCCATCTGATCTGAAACCCTGTGTTTGGTCCCAAACACACCTAGGCTTTGTTGACTTAAGACTAGGGTTAGTCAAAACAAACTTAGATCAATGTGACTTGAACCAAGTCTCATGTTTCATGTGACACCACCGGCATGCTGCTAAGGAAGCCTCGGAATGTATGCAGGACAGTGCAGGGCGGTGGTTTCCGTTCCGGGTCAAACTTGACACAGTTTTTGTGCTTAAGAAAAAGAACCTACCAGAGCATGTGGGAAAACTAGATGTTGTTGAGCAGCCCACCACCTTTGCTCATCTACTCCGTGCTTTGGAAGATGCTAGAGAGGTGTTGGCCTTTGTGTTGGCAAAACCAGTCCATTGTTGGTGTAAAATAATAAATAGGGGTTAACCGTTCTTGTTGCTAGGTCCAACTGCTACTAGTTTTTTCACAAATTCCCTGAAGGTGAACCTGGGCTTGAGTCACCACAAGCTGTCGCCAGGGGCACCTGTCTCTGTGGAATCTGAGAAACCCATCATTTTCTTGATGGACGACCCCAAAGATGACCCTGAAGTGGAAGAAGAGAAACCCAAGAAAAAGAAAAAAAATAAGAGAAACTCCAAGGGTGCCAAGAGCAAGGATATCACCTTCAAAAACTTCGGGGCAGGTGTATCTGTCAGCACGCTCAAACAGGGTTCAAAGTTGGAGATTGCCTGGCGTGCCAGGTGCATTGGTAATTCTCAAACCATTTCTTGTTTTGTCGGCATAATTCCCAATACTAATGTTCAAATTTTGACTTTGGGATACTTGTGACCAAGTAGATAGAATACATGTCAGCTCTGACTTCCCTGCAGGCTTGAGTCTAAAGCCTCTGGTGAGAAGACCCTGTGCCCCATCAGGCCGGTGGCAGTCCTGGCTGGAGCCCTTGCAATTGGAGAGCAAACTGTCCGACTCCTGTAGGATCTGGGTTGGCAATGGCATGGCATGCCCCATACTTGAATATGGAACTAGTGATATTTGCATATTATATACATTTTTCAGGAATCCAATGTTCATTTTAATCCATATAATATATATATATTATAAATTTATATATTCAAACAAAAAAGCTATATCAAAGCTGTTCTCTTCTGTTTGAGGGGGTCATAGCTAGCCTTGCCAGCGACTTGATGCCGAGGGTGCCCCAGCGTTGGAGGCTTGTGGTAAAAGATTGAAGATTATATTGCTTCAAAACCATTGCGCTTTGGAGCATTTGTGGCAACCAGAGCCATAGGCCTATTTTGGAACCGCTGATGGCAACACCTTGAAAGCTCACACCATTGAGATCAAACAACTGAGAAAAAAGGATGGTTTCAAGCCTCCACTGTGTCAACAACTCATTGCCACAAAGTTAGTTTGACAACTTGAGTCAGGTATCTACCATCTACATCACTGAAGGATTTTTTCTTGCAGCCCATCTTGGATCAGGTGTTTGCTGGTTAAGGGTCATGCCACCCCGACTCTCCAAGGGCACCAGTGGGATAAGTGATGACGACAGTGTTGAGTTTCTTGTGCCGGAGGTCCGTGTGACTACCCCAGTCCCCTGGTCAAACACATGATGGTTCTTTTGTCATACATGCAAATGACATTTATTATGAATCATGTCATGGTAGTATACTTGAATATGTTCCCTTTAGATGGTTGCATCCACTATCAGATGAGGTCTAATACAACTCAAGATGATCCTTTGGTATGATTGCCCATGATCACTAGCTCCAATCCATTTCCACCTACATTGCCATTTGAGGCTTTTGACCTTCACTCTTTGATGTCATCACGTCCTACCTCAACAGCCCGGACTGGAGCATCCAGCACTACATCCCGAGCTACAGCATCCCGGGCTACACCGTCCTTGGCTGCACAGTCCTCGGCTGCAAGGCCTGGTCCAGATGTGAGAAGTGCTTTGGCTCAAGTGGGGCCAGTGGGAACATGTTCAATCATGATGGCGTTTCAGAATATTCATAGACCACTTCCACATAATCACATACTTGATCCTGGAATTCATTTGAGGTTCAGGGGCTGCAAGTTCTTCCAGGGACCACCACCTACCACCGAGACCAACGTCTTCAGAAGAGTCATCCCCTGCAGATAAGGAGAAAAATCAGACGGGTCAGAAACAGCCAAAGAAACCCAGAAAGGAGACCAAGCAGAGCAAAAAAAAGACCAAGAAACAATTTGAAGAAGAAGAGGAAGACGATGAAGATGTAGATGCAGACCACCAGCATGTACTAGATGAAGAAGATGATGATGACGGTGACTTAGATGGCCTAGGAGACCTGTTAGGTGATGGTAAGGTGTTGAAGCGACCTGCATGCAAGCGGCCTGCATCAGCAAAAGGCAGGTCCAGGAAATCAACGCAGAAGAAGCCAGCATCGGAAAACCAGGCTGGGACCCGGGAATTGTTTTTTTCTGCGTCTACTCCTTGTATCATTATATATGTCATTATTTGTGCAACAATTTGTAAACTGGATCCTGTTACCTGTTGTTTTACTGCATCTACTCCTTGTATCATTATACATGTCATTATTTATGCAACAATTTATAAAATGGATCCTGCCCTGAATGTTGACTGAAACACCTGTGAGGAGGCCTGTGGATTGCCCTTTGCACATTTGATTGAGGAACCAGCAGAGGAGCTTGATACTCAGCCTCTGAATCATTTCCTGAAATCCTTTCCCACCACCTCTGCCCCAAAGCAGCCTCTGAAGGTTGAATGCCGAGATGAAGCGCATTGCAGATCTCTACGAGACCTGGTCACCAGCAGGGCATGTGCTCACGTTTCTTGGAAAAAACAAATCCTATAATAGAATATTATTCACTGTCTTGATCCCTTCAAAGAAAGACCAAAAACATTGGAGAACCAGGTTAGATTCATTTACAACCATATTTTACATGCAGTTGTGTTCGCCCATTCATGTTTAAATAACTTTCTCACAGCCAAGACAGCCAAGGCCGTCAAAGTGTGATGATGCAACTCCACCATATGTGCCTTTGAGACGTGTGCCTTTCCCAACTCCTGATAACCAACTTGGGTTGGAATCATCCCCTGAGATGGAGGCTGACTTCCCAACTGAAAAACCAGTGGCTGGACTTCTATCATTTTTGTGGATAAGTCTCATTGCAAATATCCATCTCACTTTCTGTCATTGTTTGAGGCCAGTCCCTAAACATCGTTCACTGCCATCTCAACCCTCTCTCAGGACTTGCGTCGTTTGGGAGCCCGGCTGAATTTTGATGCGGTGGAAGCTGAGGACATTGCATGCCTAAGATGTTTGCAACTCCATTAGTCTGTGCTATACAATTTTGGACACTTTCACTGGGTGCCGATGAATGATTCTCTGGGGTGAAAATATGCAAATCAGAGAGTTAATAAATCTATGTCTAACCCATTTGCATTTTTTCACACTGCTAATTATTAATAAAATAGAATTACATGTCCCACCATTATTATTTAGTTAGCTCCCTACTGGCCCTTCCTTCTGCATGATCCTGTTTGGCAAGGATACTTCTCCTCCGGCCCCTACGGAGTTGGATGAAACCTTGGATACCCAGATCTACATCTTGACACCGCCTGACCTCTATGACATGGAGGAGGGGGTGGACAATGTCTCAGACATTGCCCAGGAGGAGCTTCTGGAATCTGATGAGTTTTTTTCAAAAGAGGTGATGGACGGAGTAGGAACTCCCCAATTTGAACCTGTTGATGCCGTGATGGCTGAGACTCCTGTGGGAACTTCGCCGCATGAACCCGTTGATGCTGAGACTGCGGTGGGAACTCCACCCAATGAACCCAATGCTGATACTGCTGTGGGAACTCCGCCGCATGAACCAGATGCTGAGACTGCGGTGGGAACTCCACCACGTGAAGCTGCTGTTGATGCTGAGATGGATGAGGATGATATGGGAACTCCCCTGCATGTGAAAAGTGGTGATGCTGACATGGATCCCCAACCCCCTGTGGAAAGCCCTGATGGCCCTGACGTTTCCACTCCCAAGTCCCCTGATGGCAAACAGCCTACACCATGTGTGCAAAAGAACAAGGCCCGACCAAAGGCTACTGCTACTGCACCCAAAGCCAAGAGCAAGGCCACGAGCAAGGCCAAGAGCAAGCCCAAGAGCAAGCCCAAGAAACGTAAAGCAAAGAGCTTGGTTGAGAGCACCCCAGGCACCCGTGAAGATGGGGAGCCACATGACAATAGCAATGGCAAACCAAGCACACAAAAGCAAACCCGCCGGGAAAAGGATGAGATTGAAAAGAAGCTGCACTCGGTTTCTTGTTTGTATTTTTTTTGCAACCTAGAGCTAGGTCAAAACCAGTTGTTGACTCATCGCCAACCATGTAGATATGGGTTTTGAAAAGAAACTTTACTCGGTTTCTTGTTTGTATTTTTTTGGCAACCTACAGCTTGGTCAAAAACAGTTCAGTTGTTGACTCGTTGCCAGCCATGTAGATTTGGGTTTCAATTTGCAGTGCTCAGGTATACTCCTGTGCTTGGTCTGCTGCAAAAACATTAGGGTTTTTGCCTGCAGTGTGCAAGCAGAAAGCTCTTGATGCCAGAGTTGAGTTTCTTGTCCGCACTAGTACAGTATCTGTCTTTAAATGCAATGACTTTCCACATGCTCCTTGAGCCAATGGTTTAGGAATAGTTTTTACCAACCATTGTACTTAGGTGGGCAAAGAAGGAAGGGCCAAAGGAGCACCATGCTATCAGAAAGCTTTTGACCGCCTAAAAAGGCAAGTTTGAACAGTGATTTGTGCCACTGCAGCTGCTGCTGCCTCAAATTCAGCCGAGTTGCGTTTGATCACAACGCATGGCATTGGGGAAAAACCAGTCAGTGGCTGCGGCAGTTGCATGGACCCCAGGGAGGTGAGTCTGGGATCATGAATAAGAACATGTAGCAATTCTCTCTATCTCTCTCTCTCTCTCTCCCCCTCTGTGGTCTCAGGGACTATTATCATAATATCATCATTCTCATAATGATATTATATTATCATGATATATCATCATAATATATAGTTCTTCATGCTCCATCTTCAACTCAAAGAGCAAGGACCCAGTTCCACTTTGGAAAGGATCTGGTTGCAGATAGACTTCCATTTATATATACACAGGATTTTCCAAAATGCACGTAGATAGCTGGTGGGATTCTTACTTATAGAACATGGAGGAACCCCCAAAACCTCTGTGTATATATATATATATAGCGATGTACATACGATTCGAACATCAGGTTTGGAAAGTTTTTATTATATGAATATATAGTGCCGGACAACTACAATATTCAAAATATATTATATATACACAGGATTTTCCAAAATGCACGTAGATAGCTGGTGGGATTCTTACTTAGAACATGGAGGAACCCCCAAAACCTCTGTGTATATATATATATAGCGATGTACATACGATTCGAACATCAGGTTTGGAAAGTTTTTATTATATGAATATATAGTGCCGGACAACTACAATATTCAAAATATATTATATATACACAGGATTTTCCAAAAATGCACGTAGATAGCTGGTGGGATTCTTACTTAGAACACGGGGGAACCCCCAAAACCTCTACTTAGAACATATATGAACATATATGTTCTAAGTAGTGGTCCAGGATCTCTACTTAGAACACGTTTTGGAATTCCAAAACCAATGTTCTAAGTAGTTGTCCGGCGCTATATATATACATAATGCTCATCACATACCGACGCATATCTCGTTACTGTAAGTTAACTTGCCACCGGCCATTTGTTGCACTGACGTGATCACAAAATGCCCATGCTGTCCATGTTACTTTTTGTACTGGATTGACAGGAGTCGTACTTATGGACGAGAAGGGTGCGAAAGGGACCTTCAAAGGCCACTTTGTAGAGTCTCTATGAGTTTCTGGTGCCTTTGGAGTTTTGCATTTCTTCATCACTCACGTGCAAAAATGTGCAAAATATTTCGACGCGTATGCAAGGCAATGAAGTGACCAAGTGGCGCTTTTGGCGTCCTTGATCAATTTGTAGCTGGCCTGTAAATCTGGCTAGCATATGCTAGCATGCCAGTCCTAAGTTTCCTGCACAGCTGCAGCAAGCCGCCCGATTAACAGAAACATTTGCCGCGAGGGAGTGTCGTGTAGGATCATGGACAAGGATGAGGTAAGGGCGAGCAACGCAATAGTATTAACATACGGACTGTTCCAAAGAAGTTTAGAAGTCAAACTTCCGACAACATGGACAGATGAAAAGCAAAGATGGGCAGAGTCAGAGAAGAGAAGAGAAGAAGAAAGATGAAGAAAGAAGATCACAAAAGAAGAAGATCCAGGTGCGCGAAAAGGTAGGATGGTCGCGAAACAGTGTGTTTTGCCAATGATTTGTGGCTCCGGAGTCCGGAGGGTCGAAAAGTAGGCTCGCTAAAGCGGCGGGTGCGGAGCCAGCTGGCCAGATGAGAGATGAAAAATTGCACGCCGTTGTGGCGAGAAGCACATTTGCAAGTGAAAAAGCTAAAAGCACTTCACGTTCGGAGCATTTTTGGAAGTTGAGATGTCGAAAAAGTGCACGGCGGTGTGGCGCAAAGCACATTTTCGAAGTCAAAATGTGCAAAGCACACCAGCTCCGGACCACTTTTGGAAGTTGAGATGTCGAAAAAGTGCACGCCGTTGTGGCGCGAAGCACATTTCGAAGTCAAAATGCACAAAGCACACCAGGCCCGGACCACTTTTGGCAGTTGAGATGTCGAAAAAGTGCACGGCGTTGTGGCGCGAAGCACATTTCGAAGTCAAAATATACAAAGCACACCAGGTCCGGACCACTTTTGGCAGATGTCGAAAAAGTGCACGGCGATGTGGCGCGAAGCACATTTCGAAGTCAAAATATACAAAGCACACCAGCTCCGGACCACTTTTGGAAGTTGAGATGTCGAAAAAGTGCACGGCGTTGTGGCGCGAAGCACATTTCGAAGTCAAAATACACAAAGCACACCAGGTCCGGACCACTCTTGGCAGTTGAGATGTCGAAAAAGTGCACGGCGATGTGGCGCGAAGCACATTTCGAAGTCAAAATATACAAAGCACACCAGCTCCGGACCACTTTTGGCAGTTGAGATGTCGAAAAAGTGCCACATTTCGAAGTCAAAATGTACAAAGCACACCAGCTCCGGACCACTTTTGGCAGAT
Organism: Cladocopium goreaui; assembly: GCA_947184155.2. Classification (NCBI taxonomy): domain Eukaryota; class Dinophyceae; order Suessiales; family Symbiodiniaceae; genus Cladocopium; species Cladocopium goreaui. The sequence goes on from CAMXCT020000028.1 coordinate 126,183, forward strand.
GTCGTGCACGGGGTTGTGGCGCGAAGCACATTTCGAAGTCAAAATGTACAAAGCACACCAGCTCCGGACCACTCTTGGCAGTTGAGATGTCGAAAAAGTGCCACATTTCGAAGTCAAAATGTACAAAGCACACCAGGTCCGGACCACTTTTGGCAGATGTCGAAAAAGTGCACGGCGTTGTGGCGCGAAGCACATTTCGAAGTCAAAATGTACAAAGCACACCAGCTCCAGACCACTTTTGGAAGTTGAGATGTCGAAAAAGTGCACGGCGTTGTGGCGCGAAGCACATTTCGAAATCAAAATGTTAAAAGCACCGCATGCTCGGACCACTTTTGGAGGTTCAGATGTTGTTTCGCGTGGCAGGCGCACGGGATTGTGCACCTTGTCAAAATATGTCAAAAGTGAGCAAAACGTGAGGGTTTTGTAGCATGTCCAAAAACGATGGCAGGTTAGGAGGTCTGGGCGCTGATTTCCTGAGAGGGGTTGCATTTTGGAGCAGCAGATCTTCAGGTTTGCTCAGATGATTTTGCGTGACAGGTGCAGCACTTCATATGACCTGGCATCACTTTTTCGTGGAGGCGCAGTACTTTAGACAGGTGGAGTGGAAAAATCACAAAACGCATTGGTACGAGGCCGTGCAGCTCTGCACTCAGCTTTCCATTTTTGAAGGAAGTCTCGCAGAATTGCTTCGTTTTTGATGTTGTCAATTGCCAACTTTGAAAAATGAGGAAGTCTCGCAGAATTGCTTCGTTTTTGACGTTGTCAAGTTCAAAAATTGAGGAAGTCTCGCAGAATTGCTGCGCTTTTGATGTTGTCAAGTTCAAAAACTGAGGAAGTCTCGCAGGCTAGCTTCGTTTTCAAGCGTGCAGACAGACAGACAGGCAGGCAGACAGACAGACAGACAGACAGATAGATCGAGAGATAGATAGGTAATTAGATGAAAGAGAGAGCGCGCGAGAGAGAGAGAGAGAGAGAGCGAGAGCGAGAGCGAGAGATATAGATAGATAGATGAATAGATAGATAGATGGATAGATACATAGATAGATAGATAGGTCGGTAGGTAGGTAGGTAGGTAGGTAGATAGTCAGAGAGAGAGAGAGAAAGAGAGAAAGAGAGAAAGAGAGGAGACCTCAACAATCTTTCGGTTCATCAGTGGATTCGCTCCGCCATCCGTGAGTCACAACAGCCAACCTCTCCTATAGGCTTTATATTTTTGAAACTTCCGCCACCGCCTTGTGCGGTACTACGGGTACAGACAACCAAATCAAGGACTAAACATTGAAATGCTCATAAATACTGCACACATAGATTCAAATGGTCGTATATTGATACAATTTTATACATACACCGCATTTGCAGCACTTTGTTGTGTTTTGACTTGCCCGCTGTGCAATTCAGCGCTGTCCGAACAGTATTTGTCGACATGCCAGAAGGGCAGGCAGGAGATGCCCGGCACCGAAAGATCGCCCTGGATTGTTTGACGGTTAAACTCTGGCAATATGATTTGTGGACAGGGCGATTGAACAAGATTTCCAATGATTTCCAGATCAACAAGTCACCTCAACATGATGTTGTCAACATGACTCAAAATTGTCAAATAAATCATGCTCGCCTTGCCCGTGAAGCTGCCCGTTTGCAGTGAGATGAAAAGTAGATTATGGTACAGCCAGTTTTGTGGACAGTGTATTTATTGCAGTGATTAAGCAGTGCTGGAGCGTGGGCGACTGGTCGAGGGTGGCTTTATTTATGATTGATGATATTTTATGACAATTTATTAGCAGGCATTCATGCTGCAAGAAGTCACAAGAAGCGCATTCTAGTTTCGTGACCCCAAAACACGAATGAATTGTCCATGTTTGGCTTTTCAAATGACTTGCCGTCCGCCTCCAGTATGCATGTTGCAAGTGAATGAAGCGACAGTGCAAGACACTTGAAGTGCAGGATGTGCAGCACATTTTCGCAAGTGCGATCAGAGATGCAACTGGCTTGATGGCCTTCATGGCCTTTGCTGTTTCGTGTTGCGCATTCTACATTGGTGTACAGTGCATGTGCAAGATAAAGGTGCATGCGCATGGCCGTCGGGATGGACGGCATGTAAGCTTCAGGCATGATTTGAGGGTTGTTGCTCCCAGTGCTACCAGTGCTCCGAGCAGCATTCGGGCACAAGGCTGTATGGGGTTTTTAAGGATGTGGCAGTGGTGCGCAGCTCACACATGCTGATGCTCCTGGCTTCGTCCATGCAACCCCCATTTTGCAAGAGCGGCAGGCCTTCCCCTGCTAAAATGCTAAGCTTGGTCGGAATTTCTCGTTCAAGCCGCTGTTTGAGGCGTGCTTTGGTCCGTAGCCATGGCTCAGATTTGCGACGAACTTGGCACCAGACAGCGTGCATGAGCCAAGCTCTGAAAAGGCAGACACGGTTGAGAGTGGATCAGCGGGCCTCGTAGTTCAAAAATGCGCTTGCTCTGCCGCCATTCTGATTCCTGCTCGGAACAGGTCGCCTAGTGGGTAAAAGCAGTAGACTCGACATACCTAAAAGACCTAAGCAATCCTAAACTTCCAGGTTATTTGCTCACTGACGTTGTAGGACGTGGTACTTGTTGGCCTTCATTGCTCCCTCTGCCGTGCTAGCCTCAGACGCGCAGACACAGGTGCATACAAACATACAGATGCATCTCTGGGATTCTCTGGGCCTCCAGTGGGACAGAGTACTTCGTGCGCATACATTTACACACATCCACACAAGTTCGAAAATTGTTCTATCAATCAATCAATCAATCTATCTATCAATCAATCTATCTATCTATCTATCCATCCATCCATCGATCTATCTATCCATCCATCCATCCATCCATCCATCCATCCACTGTATCCATCTATCCATCTATATATATATATATATAGATATCTATTTCTAAATATACTATTTGTTATATGGTTACATCATGTTATATCCGATTATATCCACATATCCATGGTCGGAGGGATGGCAGCGGAGCGAGCGAGCGAGCGAGCGAGAGAGAGAGAGAGAGAGAGAGAGGGAGAGAGAGAGGGCGCGAGCGACTTTAGAGAGAGAGAGATAGAGAGAGAGAGAGAGAGGGACTTCTCTCACGCCCTTTCTCGCGGAGAGAGGGGGCGCTCTCGCGCTCTCTCGCTCTCTCTCTCTCGCTCTTTCTCGCTCGCGACTCTCCTCTCTCGCCTCTCTCTCCTCTCGTCTTGAGGGAGAGAGCGCTCTCTCTCGTCGATCTCGGCTCAGCGAGGGAAATCAATACCATGCTGTTGGACCAACTGGGGCGGTGTTGGAATGCTTCCATGCACGTTTACATAAACATGTGTGCCCTTTTTCAAGCTAGACTGGAGGCGATGCAACCGAAGGAGACAAAATACCCGCTTGACTTCAGAGCGCGGAATATTTTCGTAAAAACAGGCAAACGCCGGCGGATATGCAGTTAGATGACCTTCGACGAGGTAGTAAGCTTCTAGCTTGTCGAAGGTGGTGTTATGCAGGTAGCACAGGAAGTGATCAGTTCCGGTCGTGGTTGCAGCGCTTCTTCTTGTTGTTGTTGTGGTGGTGGTGGTGGTACAGATTGGATCAGATTGGTACAGTATGTATTGCTTGTTGCTGCAGCACTGCAGCTGCTGCTGCTGTTGCTGCTGCTGCCACCGCCGCTTCTGCGGCAGTATTGATCGCTGTTATTGTCATCCTTATTATTAATATTCACTCGTCATCCTTGCTGCTGCGATTTTTTGATACTTGATGTGGTTTTGGATGTAGTCGTGTAGTCAAGGCAGTCAGATGTTTGTTCATGTCAATTTACTTTGCACGGTAGTTCGGCGTAGTTTGGTAGTTTTTTGCCATTGTCCGTTGTCATCAATATCATCACTCAGAGTGCTACTGAACTGGCTATCGAACAGTATTTGGATGTATAGTATTTGGTGTTTTTTGCCTTTGTCACACATTTTAAGGTTTGCGGCTTTGAAGTCTTTTCAGAGCAGCAGCTCCTAGTGCTGAATGATCCCACAAAGGTGGCCGCCTCAGAGGGGTTCTACACTTGTGCAATTAGCGCACTAATTCAATTTTGGGTACGATTTTGGACTCATACGTTTTTTATTGTTTTTTTGGTGGGTTTCTCACATGTCAAGTCAGGTCGTGGATTTCAACAACACCGAGTCTGGCTCGACCCACGTTGATGATTATTGGGTCCAAATCCAAGTCTGCTGCCACACTGACTTGACAGACTTGACATCTCTTGGTATTCGGGCTATGTTTGGCGACCAGTGCAAGATTGATCTTTTATTGTCTTCACTTTTGGTGAGCCTAAATATGAAAAAATGCAGCATGAAGACGTACCTGCGAGTCAGAGAGGGACAGAGAGGGAGAGAGAGAGAGAGAGAGAGAGAGCGGTTGCGACATTGGAGCACCGCAGGCCAGGATAGACCTGACTTACAGCCCGCTGGAAGGCACGTAAGTCTCGCCACTAAATAGCATTCTGTTCCCATCTATCTATCATTCATCCTTGGAGACCAGGACTGTTGGGGGTTCATCACGGATCATTTTTTCTGGTGCCCACAAGACTGTTTCAGTACGTAGGCTGGAGTTTGTCAAGACACGTCCGAATTGGATGTTTCTTGGTGCAGTGGGCCGCAGCCTAAGCGAAACAAGCGATCCACATTCTTTGTCGGAAGCAGTTGGAATGAGTAGGGGGTGCGTTCTCCATATTTGTTTCAAGACTTGCAAAGAATTATGCCAAAGGAGAGTCCTCTGGCCTATGCAGAACGTGGCCAGCTTAGCGATCCTCAGAAGTGGGTAGGATGCTTGAAGCAAAATCAGAATTGCCATGGCAGGGGCTGAGAGACTAAGAATACTAAGAGAAATCGACTATTGAAACTGATGCAGAGCTGCTGTAAACAAGTCTCAAGAAACAGCACTCGATCTTAGGCATAAGCGAGACCATCACTGCCACTGAGTGTGTACAGTTCTGCAACAAAACGCAGGCAGACAGCTGGTTCTGGGTTTGAACATTTCTTCAGAGCACACTGCGCCCAGATGTGACTGGTCTTGCTTGCAGGCCTATCTTCAATTGCCCAGCTGTCGCTGTGCTTTAGACGAGGCTTTATTGCCCATGACAGAGGCTGGATGCCAACGCAGATCAACTTATGCCGACCTCAAAATTCTTCGTTTGTGCTGTGTCTGCGAGATTTGTTGAGGTCCTCGGGCAATGTGGCTCAAATTCATGGGAGGCAGGATCAGCATCTTGGCACTTTGTACAGTGAAGTTGAAGCTGGTAAGATCAGGTTTTCCGAGAGTACGACTACAGATCTTCTATGTCGTCAGGCTCTTAAATTCACTTGAAAGGCAGTAGCTGTGGTTTCGCCAGAAATTTGCACCAAGCAAAGTGACACCAAGTGACACCAAAGATCACCAAAGGCCCTCTACCTATGATGTTGCACGGCGTCTTCTTTATTCTATTGTCACAGCTCGTCACTCAGAGTAGCTCTTTCGAGGCACTTTACTTGTGTTTGAGAATTGTGTCAGAAAGAGTCGGTGAATCGAGTCTTTGCATCCAGTGTACATCCTAGATGATCTCTTTTTGCCACCACATGTTATAGTCACAGTGGAGTCACAGGTGCGCTTGCCAGCTCCGGCTGATCCTTCAATCAGGCGTGCTCACGCTGTGACTTCCTGCGTGGCAATGATAAACTTGTGATTGATTTTGCAATATTGATCTATATCGATCTATATCCAAAGTGATGGGTACATGTGAAATGACCGAGGAACTATATCCATGCCGTGAATGCTTTGGAGGCGCTGCACGGCTTCCACATTTCACTTCACTTAGTAACTTGCAGTTCTGACTCTGCAGTGACTGTAGCATGCTCGTTGCAGTCGCGACCGGAATTTGATTATGACGTTCGGTTAGAGTCTGCACCTGAGCCTTGGCATTGCTTGCGTCAGCACGCGCGTCTGTTACCCTTGCAGCCGCTAGCTGCTGACTGTGGCTCAGTCGTATGCTTTTCAACTCCGTTTGGGACTTTGCGCAGAGCCGCATGGTGCTATCCTCGGGTGCAAGATTCTCAAGACTCAAGATTGTGGTTTCCCAATGTTTGTTTGGCCTGGCCAGAGACTTCCCTGTGTCTTCCCTGTTTGTCAGGTGGCTTTGTCTCTTTCAAATTGGGGTGGCACCCTGGACTTCAGTGTCGTACCTCGGCTGCGTTTGCTGGAGTTTTGCAAGTATATACCACTTGTAACAAGAAGGATTCAGAAGGCTTAAAGTTGGCTTCTCCGCAGTGTCTTGTCATAGCAATGCCCGACCACAGGTCAGCTACAATTCCAGTCCAGATCTCATGGATCCAGCGGCGGGTTTAAGTTGTGTGACCTTGGGCAAGACTGATTAGGGGACCAGTGTGGATAAGATAGGACGAACATGGCCGAACCAAAAAGGCAAACAATGCCGATACATCATGAAACATCAAGATATACACACACATATATATATATATATCTCTCTCTCTCTCTATCGATAGTTAAGGGAGACATAGGAAAGGCGTGAATTGAGATGTTGGATGACGTTCTCCCATGTTCATCCTTTTTTCCGGATGATGAAGATGCGTCGTTGGCATCATGGCATCATTGTTATTCGCTTAAGTCGCTCACCCTTTGCTAATTGAACAAATCATAACAAATCCATCCACAGGATGACTTTTTGAGTTGTTTTGGGGAAGTGCCGGCAACAAGGCTCCGGCACACTTCAAGTCAGCCAGAGCCACTTCCCCATAGAGGACAGCAACATAGCATAGAGGGCAGTTATGCATGGTGGGATGTGGTGGGTAAAGTATGGGATGCCGGGCACTTCCTCGCCTTGCTCAAAGGATGAGATCGTTGCCTCTGGAGATCTAGTGCGTGACGGCATGGCAGCTGCCTTGATAGTGTCCGGATAGTGTATGCATGTGTCCTCTGCATGAGGGTTGCTGAAAACGTGGATCATGTCTTGTGCGGTGGCATTTTCATAAGCATGCATCATACTCATGATCATATATTTATTATCATATGTTATCATATATGGTCATATATTATCATATACGGTCATATATTATCATATATTATCATGTATTATCATATATTACCATATGATATCATATGATATCATCAGCACTAGCGTTTTCAGATGCTTTTAGGCTTCTGCAGAGGGCCTTGGCACTGTAGACATCCTGTTCGGTACCTACTACACAGCCGCAACCTCAGGGGCATCCAAGCTCACACTGGCCTTGCCAAGACTTGCGACATAAACACAATGGTAGTGCACGCGGGTGCACGGACATGCACGGACGATTTTGCTCCCAGGTTGTCCCAGCAACAATTGAAGGCTCCACACAGGCTCGAAATTTGCAGTCTTGAGACCTAGTTCGGTCACCGAGTTGAGAGGTTGTCTTTCCGCCCTGCAGCTGAGAGGTTGTCCATATCATCCTGGCCATCGATATTGACATGAGGCGCGTCATCACTAGTGCGCTCCTCAGATTTGCTTTTCCAAGGCATGAAACTGGGTGTCCGCTTTTGGCTTTCATGGAGTTTATATGGATTTATTGTGCACGATGTTGATAAATGTTATATAGAACATAGATGATTATAGATGGCATGTGCGGCGTAAGCTGTTTCATTTCTTTGGGACCTGCCACGAACTTCGACTCAAGGTGTGCGCCTGCCAGTGACACTGGTTAACATCCAGATCAACTCGCTGAACCATGAACTCTATGGAGCAGGCGTCCAAGCTGCCGTTAGCTGTTCGGACTTCACAGATGATGCCCTCTCTACAAGTTGCTTCGTCAGCTTTATAAATTTGGTTCCGTTGTTGGAATGCTTTGATGATCTTGAGGCTGGTCCAGTTTCTATGTTTCAACTCGGTTCCATTGGGATTGTAATTCTTCAATCCCTCTTGTTCATAGACATGACATTTCACTCATGGACATTTAATGACACATTGGCCGCGGCTCGTGCTCTCGGGAGGTGCTGACTACTTAAGCGGACAATACGCCTACTATCACATTTGCAGGGTCCCAAGTGGCTTGCACGTAGCGACGCTGTAGAAGTCTGCATGGAGCAGTTGCAAATGGAGCAGTTGGACGTTGTATATCCTGTATATATCTGTATATCTGTATTGAGAATACAATCGAATACTTGGCTCCGCATGCTCCGCCCGAGGCACCTCGGAGAATCTGACCCAGACGGTGAACAATGTCACAACCAGACAGATCTTAGTAGGTGCCGACCTTGCGGCACAGGATGGACTTGGAAAATCTTGGAAAGTGCTTTCAGATCTTTCAAGTATTTTTGACGCTTTCCTGCGACGGGATTCACTGTGAGCCATACGTACTTTGAAAGAGAAATTACTTCCCCCGACTAGGCTTCTTCCATATAGGTTTGGTATGCTTTAATGCCCTAGCTTTATCGCTCTTTGCCTCGCAATCAAACAAGAAGGAGAGCGGGGCCTAGATACATGGGTTTGGCGGCATTCAGTTCAATAGCAGCCAGCCTTACTATGCCTAGCTTTATTGGCACTTGAAACTTGAAACCTGTTACTCCGCTCAAAGATCGAGGGCATAGTTTGCCACCGTCAAATTTGGCACGGGATCTGTTCATTGATTTCCGAGACAAGTGTGGTCCGGCGCGTTGCCCTCCGCAGACTGCACACTTACGGAGCTTGGAGAGCTTCCAGCAGAGGCACCACAAGTCGTCAAGCATGTTGATCATGTTGTCAGTTTGTAGCAATCGCTTTGCTTTGAAGGTACCTCGGAAATCCTTAAGACGCCTCAAGCTAGCCTGCTCGGTGTCAGGTGAACCACCTGTACTTCCAATCAGCTGCAATTGACCATCAGACCAACTACGCTCAGCTCTTAGATGCTGCAGGGTGCCAGCACAATCTGGTTTGCCGGACTTGAACATCAACACTAAAATGCACAAGCAGTCAACGTCAGTCAACCATGAACTCCCTTAAATACGGGACAGAAGCTGTGGATTCTGATTCAACCCTTCGCTCCTTGATACTCAGGCATGGTTCACCTATAAGGAGGCTTCGGCAACTGGCCGTCCGCGTATCTTGGAGTACCACCAGACCAGTGCCGAACCGAGCTATCGAAGCTGACGTCCTTCACAGCTCAGCAAGTTGGCCGTTCAGCCTGCACGCAGTGCCGATGCAATGGTAAGGCAGAGACTATGTTGTTTGGCCCCAGGACCACTAATTCATCCGGATTTAGACTCTTTTTTTTTCAGAACAGGCCACTGTGGGAGTGCGCAAATTGCAGCATTTCCTGTGCAAAGATCCAACAGCATATGGCGCAACCGGACAAAATTGAATTCCATTCCTCTCTGCTGTTCATTGGCTGAATGCACTATGTCATAGCAAACATTGCTGTACTGTAGTGTATCGACCTTGCTTCTAGTGCAACCAATGACAGTGCCTGGCAATCTCTGCTTAGCACATCTGCAATGGCTATCCACACACAAACCAAAAAACAAAAAAACCAAAAAAACAAAAAACAAAAAAAACCAAAAAAACCAAAAAGACAAGACCCAACACTCTGCATCTGACCCCCTCCCCTTGGGGTGTGCAATCTTGTTTTTTTTTTTGTTTTTTTGATTTTTTGTTTTTTTTGGTTTCTTGGTTTTTTGGTTTTTTGGTTTGTGTGTGGATAGCCCAGACCTTGCCCATGGGTCTGAACTTTTTTTTTTTGTTTTCTCGAGGTTTTGGCCAAACTGCAAAAAACAATGGAAAAACCAAAAAAAACAAAAAAAACAAAAAGTTCAGACCCATGTCCCCTGCCAGGCCTCTCCCCAGACCTTGCCCATGGGTCTGAACTTTTTTTTTTCCATTGTTGTTTTGCATGTTTTTCATGTGAAGATGCTTTCATTCATCACAGTACCTCTCAAAAAAATGCGCGTCTCTACAATTTGCACGCCTGCGCCCCCCAGGCCAAACTGCAAAAAAAAAACCATGGAAAAACCAAAATTCATTTAATGACTTATACAATGACTAATGTTATGATTAATATAATGATTAATGTAATGACTTATGTATTCATGAATATAATGACTAATAAAATGATTAATAACATGATTAATAAAATGATCAATATCATGATTAATACAATGATTAATTTAATGATTATTAGAATAAAGAATTTAATGATTAATATCATGATTATTATCATGATTCATATAATGATTAATGTAATGGTTAATAAAATTCCTAATGCAATGACTAATATAATTATTACAATGGTTAATATAATGACTGATATAATGATAAATATAATGATTCATTTAATGATTCATTTAATGACGTTTATAATGACTAAAAAAATGATTAATATAATGATTAATATACTGATTTATGTAATGGCTGGTATAATTATTATTTTTTGACTAACATAATGATTAATATCATGGTTCATAGAATGATAAATATAATGATTAATATAATGATTCATTTAATGATAAATATAGTGATTCATTTCATGATTCATTTAATGACTTTCATAAGGACTAGTATCATGATTATATTTATATAATGACTAATATAATGATTAATATTATGATGAATACAATGGTTAATATCATGAGTAAAATACTGACTAATTTAATGAGTTTATATATAATGAGTAATGTACTGATTAAACCAATGATTCATATAATGGTTGATATAATGATTAATTTAATGGCTAATATAATGATAAATAAAATGGCTAATATAATGAATGTTATAGTGATTAGCATAATGATTAATATAATGATTAATATACTGATTAATACAATGATTAATATCATAATTCATAAAATGACTAATAAAATGATCAATATATAAAATGATCAATACCATGATTAATATAATGATTAATATAATGATTAATTTAATGATTATTAGAATAAAGAATTTAATGATTAATATAATGATTATTATCATGATTCATATAATGATTAATGTAATGGTTAATATAATGCCTAATGCAATGACTAATATAATTAATATAATAATTAATATAATGATAAATATAATGATTCATTTCATGATTCATTTAATGACTTTTATAATGACTAAGATAATGATTAATATAATGATTTTGTAATGGCTGATATAAATATTAATTTATTGACTGATATAATTATTAACATAATGATTAAATTAATGACTAATACAATGATTAATAAAATGTGTAATATAATGAATTATATAATGACTGATTTAATGATGATTCATTTAATGATTCATTTAATGATTAATATAATGATTCATATAATGATTCATATAATGATAAATATAATGATGCATTTAATGACTTATATAATGATTAATATAATGACTAATATAATGATTAATATAATGATTAATGTAATGACTGCATGGAAAAAAGTGCACTCCCACAGCGGCCAGCTCTCTTTTTTTTCCTCATCATTTTTTGGATTCAGAGCCAAGCAACAAACATGTGCACAAGGAATTTGGGTACATTTTCTTGTCCATGTCTTTTTCGCGAAATGGATCAGAAGCAATCTGTACACTGTATATTTATGACAGGGAGGGTGTTGCTGTTGCTGTAGCTGCATGAAGGAGAGCCTGCCAGAGAATGCAGTCTTCTCCTCACTGATCCAAACAGCCCCAAGGACATTTGTTATTAGTTATTAGATTACACTGTTTGAAATCTGTACTTTCAGGCTTTGACTCTTGAATTTAAATACCATCATGTCCTTGACAGGATCATCTTCACTCTCTTTCCTCCTCGTTTGCTCTATGCAAGGCTGCGAGCCATGTTTTGTGATGAATTCGTCATGTGGTGCTCCCAAACTGCGCCAGATTCAACACGGCTGGAACGAAAATCTTTCTGGCCTTCGACGCGGCGACTTTGCGTTGGAAGCAAAGATCTGCCTTCATGAAAGTGAACCTACTTGAGATGATCCATGTCTCGTTTCATTTTGGATTGCTCTTCTTACTCCAAGAAAAGAGGATGCATTGCATTTTGCCATAGATTGAGGTGGTGCGATCCCTATTGACACCAATTCGGATGACATTCCGGATTCCTTCAATGAAGCGGACAAGGCCCCCAAGATCTCCCAAGTATCCACGGTCTGAAAAGGTTCACCGTGCACAAAGATGCACAAAGTGTATTGCATAATATTGCATATATCTGTAGTAACACTGTAGGTGAGTTTTCATGTTTGATTTGGTCAGCATTTGCACAAAGATTGCTCGTGTCGCAGTTTAGTGTCTTAAAGTGAGGCGAACTCGGGGTTTCAAAAGTTAACATGGACGTTTGAGACTGAGGGATTGCCGAACCTTTGCTTCACAGACATGGCGTCTCTGTTTCCTCCACCAGTTCTAAACCTTCCTGGCAGGCGACCAGAGCACCGTGCGACCAGTTTATAGACCAGTTCACCATGACTCTGATCCCTGGAAGCATGTCCTGGCCTCAAATGCCGGATCCTTTTGGACCCTTTTAGATCCTTTTAGACAGCCCTCAAACATCCTTAAGCTATCTATACACATCTATACATGGATACCGGATACGGTCACGTAGGCAACATTTGCGCACGCTATTTATTGATGTTTGTCATGCATGCGTGCCGGCCGTGCTGAAGCAACTTTGAGCCTGCCCGATTGGTGATTTGTGAGGTGCCAGTGGACCAGCGATGCTGATTTCTACATTGAGGTTGCCCAGACGCCAATATCCAAGATCAAGAAATATGGATGAATATGGTTTATTGATCCAGCAGCCCATGGACCATGGCCAAAACCTAAACCAAACAGCTGGTCCCAACAAGACTGCATTAGGTCTGTCATTGCTCCTGGAGACTTGGCCCGTATCAAAGCGGGAACGGCGAGACACCCAGATTCTCAATCGAAGATATTGTCCGTGCAATATTCGATTGAGAATTTGGGTGTATTCAGTCACTTTCAGTCCTTGTGTTGCTGAACCAGGTCTATCGGGGCGAGCAGCTTCCATCTGGAGTTCGCAGCCAAGTGGAGTGCAGCGGGATCAGACTGATGACTGGCGACCGATCCAACAATTTTAGATTTTGATGTCTTTGCACCAAGAATGTCCACCGGATGTGATTTTGAGGTGTATCAGTTCTCGCAGCCGTCTTCTGACTTTGTAGTGGCCATGTTCTGAGCGGCCCTGGGAGTGGACTTTGAGTGCACAGATGGCAGCCACTGTCAGCAGCCTGCTTCTCCTTCGGACCTTCAGGGGCCTTGGGGATGTTGCATGATTTTGCTATAGTAGCACTCAGTAGCACTATAATGTTTCTTCAGGTAGAAGCCCCGCTCACAATACCAAATCCCGTCGTGCCTTGGTCGCAAAGGCTCAAATGTGTGGTCACGTGTCGTGCAGTTGCCTCGTTGTGTTTTCCCGCCTTGTTCATCTCAGAACATTCGCTTAGATCAGGCTGAAATTGGCGGCATGACGTTCATCGATGTGTCGCTCGCTTATGGACGTTGAAAGCACCCGAACAGGTGTTGTGGACAGTGGACAAGGCCACAAGACATCTATATAAATATAATATAGTTTCGGCATGTTTCGGCATTCGGCATGCTCTGAAGAAAGCATAAGAAAACCAGCTTTTCATCCAAAGTCTGAACAAAGACTACAGAGTATATACTGTGGAGGGCTTTGAATAAGGAGTCTACATGGCTCGCACTATCTGCACTGAAGAGTGAGTCGCAGAATACAAAGTGGTACGTCCTGGTACGTGTTGAAAGTTTGCAAAATCTGGCCAATGGTTTTCGGCCGTGGCCATCAAAACTATACTCCTGGAAGTCCTGTGGTTTCCGTGCAAGCCTGCTAAATCTGTAGGCACCTCTATTGAAGGGGGGTGTGAAAACGGATGAACATACATGTCATGTGAGGACAAACGTGGGACACCAAGGTACTCATGAGCATGGCATGGAAACGTGAAACAACCATTGGTGTGGCATGCATGTGTAGAACATCTATCCACCATGAATGGTGGCTCAAGCACAACGACCAAAAAGGTGCGACCCTGCTTCGTTGCCAGTTGTGGAGCATTTCCACACTGGTAGCGGGAGCCATATGCTCCTTGGGCCTTTGGGGCCTGCAATCTTCGACGGCGCTTGGCGCGCCCTGCTGCGAAGCCTGCTGATGGCTTTACCTTCCGCTACACGAACTTCATCTATGCGGATGACGTGGCAACGAACACTGAGTCCAAAGGTGGTGGCCATCCTCGATATGGTGGTGAGCCCCAGAAGCTGAGCGAGTACAGCTGGCGGGTGAGAGCTAGGATGGCTCGCGAGGCACTGCTACCTGAAGAAGAACAAAAGAAACTGGGCCCCCTAGGACTGAGGTTGGTTGAAGGACAGAAGGATCGAGGTCATAGCCAATGGCCTGCCCTTGTGGGGGGGAAACCAACTCGCAGTGGATACGACCCTCGTATCACCACTGACGCGAGAAGGGGTGCCAAGGCAACGGGGGGGGACCTTCGCCGGGGCAGCTCTGCGGGATGCTTGTCGCAGGAAAGAGCAAACATACCCAGAACTTCTCCGCAGCCGACGCTGCAAATTGGTGGTCTTAGGATTGGAAGTGGGAGGCAGGTGGAGCCAGGAGGCAACCTCCTTCATCAAGCTCCTGGCACAACATAAAGCACGTCAAGCCCCGCCAATCCTCCAACATTCCATCACAACAGCGCTGATAGCCAGATGGTCAGCACTTTTGACACATGCTGCCCAGCAAGCCTTTGCAGCAACCCTGGTTGAAACCCCCCAAGCCCTCGCCAATCACACCAACACCGAAGGCAATGAACCAACTTTCAGCCAACTTCTTGCGGAAGCACCCCCCCCAAACCCCCCAGCCAGCCGGCTCCCACCACAGTAAGCACTTAAGTCCCCAAAAGGGTTTGGATTTATGCCCTCCCTCAAGCATATCTGGAGACTGGCCAGTATAAAACAGTCAGCAGGGAGAGCTGGACCTCATGCGGAAAAAGGTGCGGAGGAAAAAACAAAAAAGGACTTAGTGGTTCTACTTTGAGGATAGCCCAGTTAATTGACACCACAGAATTAGCTGGGGGAAAAGGGTGCTCAAAAGTTGTTGGATAGGTTGAATGAAACCCTGAAGCCGAGAAGGATTCAGGAAGCCCGAGAACTGTATATGGCAGGTGCTCAGCAGAACGGTATGCTCAGCCGTCAACAAGGTGAACCGATGGCCACTTACCTTGTTCGACGTCAGGCTTGGTATGAGACTATGGTGCCTAAGACCCGTACTGTTTACTTTGCAGTTCAAGGGCAACACCAAGATGATGATGATCACTGCTACATGGCCCAGCGCTACAATGCAGTTCCTCCACCAAGCAGTTTGCAAGATGGTTTTGTGACGCTGCAGCTAACACCTGTGACGACACCAGCTCCTACGCCTGACAGGCGACACATGGATGATCAGCTGGTGCCAGTGACTCAGGTTTCTGAAGGTGCAGTTTTGACGCAGGACGAGCTGGACAATTTCATGCTGGTCAGCGCACTTGGCGTCTCTGAGACCAGAGATGATGGCCGAGTGATCTACGAAGTGCCTGAGGAGTTGTCTGGCTATGGACTTCCCGCTGGACTTTCTGGAGGTGGACTTCAGGAGTTTCTACATGGACTTCCCCGACTTCCTGAGCCTCTTGGACTTCCTGACCTGATTGGTCAAATGGCTCAAACTCCTGCTCCAGAACTTGCACAAGATCTACCGTAACCTGCAGCTGCACCGAAGGCATTTCACCGATGCCCAATGGACCGCCTGGAGATGATCCTCCACGTCCTGATGCTCCTCTTTGTGAGCATTTGCGCACAACCAGAAGTGGCACCAACGCCTACTACAACATGCTGCGATGCTTGGATTGTGGCCATGTGCTTCAACGTGAACGACGCACTGCCACGACCACAACTGCAACTCCGAAGGCTGCTGGATCCGTTGGAAGTGTCTTCAACCCCAAGAATGTGGGCTGTCCACATCACTCAGTCTCTTGGACTGGCACCAACGCTATCCAACGCTTTCCGTTGGCGACGAACCTGCTGGAACTGTTGCTGGCTCAGAGAGACACAGATCGACTTCAACCTCTGGCCATGGACTTTCGGCCTCGAGCACTGGTCATGGACTTCCTGCTCAGGCGCCTGGATTTAGCTTGCAGCGACCAGTGCGAATCTCTTCCTTTCCGATGCTCATTCAGGTGATCCAACATGCCCTGAATGCCAAGAGAGCCAGCATGCCACAAGCTGATTTTGTCAGTTCAGCCGAGCTTCACATGTTGCTGGACTATGCCATTGGGGTCACATCGGTCTATGAGCTTGAGACTGGCCAGACCACTTTGGATTTACGTGGTGCTGCCCAGTCATCCATGACCTCTACGGCAACGGCACCTGTGCCTGGAACCTCTGCGAGCTCTTCCCATCAGAACCTTCTGAGATCTCCTGCCTCTCAAGCTGAACATCTTGAGGACCGGACAACAACGTGTCAACTTTGGCAAGTTCAAGGGCCAGACGTTCTATCAAGCTTGGTGTGACCGCAGCTATGTCGATTGGGCTTTGGAGGAGGAAGACAACACCAAGCGATCTGGCAAGACGATGGGTAGTGGCCTGAAGCAACTTTGCCACTACTTCCGAGAGATGCATCGTGGCCCTTCTCCTGCTCCTTCGGCTACTGGATTTATGGCCATGAAGGAGACTTTTGGTTCTGAAGATGACCTTATTGCCATCCTCGACACTGGATGCAATGCCACATGTTATGGCAGCCATTGGTATGAGAAGTTTGTGAAGGCAACTGGCTGTCCTGAGGTCACTTTGGGCAACTGCGCTGGTTCCAAGATGAAAAGGCATCGGTGGCAATCTGCAAGTTGGCGGCAAGAGACTTCTTGAAGTTTGCTTTGAACTGAGCTGTGGAAGTTTTGCACGAGGCACTTTGCCTTCTCTGGAGCTCATGGACTCTCAAGCTCCACTTCTGCTCAGCCTTGAGTCTCAGCGCCAACTTGGTTTCCAGATTGACATCGTCAACAACGTTGTCTACAGCACCACCGTCAAGAGCAAGCTGAAGTTGGTTCAACGTGATGGCCTGCTTGCCATCCGGCTGATTCCAAGCTACATCGGCTTGAACTGCACGATCAGCGAAGATGGCCAGGTGTTTCACGACTACCTGGTCATCGAGCCTGGTTCTGAAGAACAAGATCTTCAACAAGATCTACAACAACCTGACCATGAACATGGCACGAAGGCCAACCACGATGATGATGATGATGATGATGATGAATGGAATGAAGATGGTGAGGTTCATCTGGCTGTCGACGAGCTCAAGATGACCACTCTCACCAAAGGTCAGAAGAAGCAGCTCTCCCAGACCATCAACGAGGTCAAGGACAAGGACAGCCATCTTTGGAATTGTCTGCGATCGACCAAGGGCCTGAGCCGACAGCCCCGAATTTTGCCTCGAGGATGCCGCACCTTCCTGCTGGAGATTTTTGCCGGTGCAGAGATTGGTCTTTCTGTTTCACAGCCTGTTGATGTTACGTACAATGGCATCAACTTGAAGAACAAGCACCATCGAGACCTCATCGATCAACAGATCGAACGTGATGATCCCTACTGCATCAGCCTGTCTCCAACCTGCGGACCATGGTCTCCTTGGCAACACATAAACATGGCGAAGGACCCTGACTTCGAGATGAAGCGGCATGAAGCCCGCCGTGAATGGCGACCTGTGGTCCAGTGGATGACTCAGCTGATCAGAAAACGGCTGGCGAGAGGACGTCAAGTGATCTTCGAGCAGCCGTGGCCTTCAAAGATGTGGGATCTTCTTTCCATGCAACGTCTTGTACAAGATGCTCCATGCGATGCAGCGACAGGTGAACACCTTGAAGCTCTGCGTTGTGATCAGTGCATGTTTGGTTTGAAAGATGCTGTCAACAACACGCCCCACAAGAAACCAACTGGCATCATGACAGCATCAGCTGGTGTCAAGGAGTTCATTGGTGTCAGATGCTCTGGTGACCATCAACATCAACAACTTGAAGGTTCCAATCGAACTCACCGAGCCCAACAATGGCCCATGGATTTTTGCAAGGCCATGATCACTGGACTTCTACGTGATCTCGAGCTTAGCATGACCAAACTTGCCTTCCCTGCTGAAGCGATGATGGAAGAAAACCCCATGGGCAGTTTGGACATGATTCATGATGCCTCAGACCTGGCACCACCTGGACTTGAGCAACACCGCACTGATGAGATCGAGCTGAAAGGCGAAGAAGATCGCCGAGAACGAGATGATGTAGTTGCTGAAGATGATGCTGTGAGGAAGCAAGAATGGATGAAGCTTCCCTACTCCCAGCGTGTGGCCGTCAGAAGGCTTCATCAGATGACTGGCCATGCGAGCACTTCAGCTATGGCAAGAATGCTGCGTGTTGCAAGAGCTTCTCCAGAAGTCATCCACCGACTTCGACACTTCAAATGCGAAGCCTGCCTTCAGAACAGAAAGCCTCAGCTTCGACCTGTTGTCAGGCCACCCATCGCTACAGTGTGCTGAGCGTGGTTTGCATGGGAACGCTCTATCACTGTGCTTGGGTGGTGGCAGAAGGCGGAGGTACACCATCAAGTTTGAAGTGCGCTGAAGTTTTTCGAGATGGCTGGCTTCAATTTGGACCTCCAATGATCGAGGAGTTCACAACCGTGGACAATTTGCAGCTTTGATGTCTTCGCAGGGGGCATACCTGCGCTATGCAGGAACAGAGGCGCACCGCCAGATTGGCCGAGCTGAACGGCAAGGCTCCATTCTCAAGGAGATGATTGCCCACACCGTTCAAGGCCGGCATGTTGTTGGTTCTCAGATGATGCGCATGGTGGTGACAGAATGTGCCAGAGTCAACCATGGCGGCTTTTCACCAAGCCAATGGGTCTTGGGACGTTTGCCTGAAGAAGTTTGCAGTTTGACAGCTGAACGTTCTGAAGGTGAGCTGCGTGTACATCAATAAATTCTTTCTGGTGAACATCAGTTTGCACAGCAGCTCAACATACGTCAAGCAGCCAAGGAGTCCTTTGCCCATGTTGACTCCAGCAACCGGGTTCGATCGGCATTGATGAGACGCTCAACACCATTCCGTGGACCCTACTTTCCTGGTGATTTGCTTTCTTCTTCAGAAACAAGAAATGGTTTGGCCCTGCCAGGATGATTGGCAGAGAAGGACGCTCCAACCTTTGGCTGATCCATGGCGGCATTCCCATTGTCGTCGCTGAAGAAAGTGTCCGACCTGCCTTGGCCGGAGAAGTACTTGCCAAGCAAATCACTGAACTGCGCCCCTCCAGAAAGCCCAAAAGACAGATCACTCAGGACTTTGACCCTGATCTGCCCTTCTTTGATGACTTGAACGTTCCGGAGGATGATACTGGACATGATGGTGACGATGGCTCTGGATCCGGTCCTGGATCCTACTTTCACTTGGGCCGTGGTGGTGGTGATGGACTTCCTCCTGGACTTTCCTCTGACCAACCTCCACCAGTTGGGTCTCAACCTGCCCAACCTGAGCCTTTGCCTGATGATGCCAACGAGTACTCGCCTGGTACTCCTGCTGCTGAGGAGGACACTACCATGCAGCTTGAGGCTTTACCTGATGGACTTTATCCAGATGGTGTTACACAACCGCCTCCTGGACTTGAGGCTTCACCATCTGAGTCGCCTGGACTCGCGACTGAGCTGCCTGGATTTGCAGCCATGCCTCCACCGTTGCATCCTCCAACAGTTGGCATCAACACTGACCTTCCTGCAGTGCCCTGTGATGATTTTGATGAACTGATGCAGGAATCTATGTCACCTGATCAACCTCAACAACAAGAAGCTGAAACACGTGGTCGCTTGCCCACTGTTTCCGAGGTTGAGCCTGACCAGGAGATGGTTCCCGACACTCCTGCTGTCAACACACCAGCTCCAAATACACCTCGTGAGCCGACCATGACTCAACTTCAAGAGGCCATGAGACGATCTGTCAACGCTCTTGATGGATATCCCAAACGCAACCGCTCCAGGTCACCTCCAAGAGCGATGTTTTCCACTCAGAACGAGAAGCAGAAGCAGCAAGGCTCCACTTTGCATGGATTCATGGGACAACGTGCGCCCAAGAAGAACATCCAAAGAAAGCTTGAAAAGGAGCTCAGCTACAACCGTGCTGCTGATGACCTCAAGGGCCGAATTGACCAAGCCCGCACGAAGGAGTGGAACAACTGGCTTGGATTTGATGCCTGCGAAGTGATCCCCCCAGAGAAAGCCCAACAGTTTTTGCAAAAAGAATCCTGGAGTTCAAGTTGTTCCAGCGCGATGGGTTGATATCAACAAAGCTCGCCAAGGCGATCCTGAACACCTCAAGTCACGCCTTGTTGTATGTGGCGACCTTGAACGCAGTGCTCAGAATGGTGAAGTTCGCACTGACTCGCCTACGGCAAGTCATTTGACGTTGTCAGTTTTGTTGACATTTGCATCATGCCACAGCCTCATGCTTCACTGTGGCGACATCACTGCAGCCTTCCTTCAAGGTCTTGGACTTGCACGAGTCCTTATCATGTCTCTTCCCAAGATGGTGTTCCAGGAGTTCCTGCTGGAAGTTTGTTGGTTGCAAAGAAACCTGTTTATGGAACAAAAGATGCTCCATGTGGATTTTGGAGATCCCTGCGCTAGACCATGTTAGCAGCTGGTTTTCGCCCTGTTCCACATAAACGTGCTGCCTACGTTTTGAACACACCTGATGGCAAGATCGATGAACTTTGTATTTGTCATGTTGATGATTTGCTTTGGTGTGGTGGTCAATTGACCCAAAATGCCATGAAGTTTGTGCAAGAGAAGTTGAAGTTTGGAAAAGTTGAAGATTCAACCTTCCGGTACTGTGGGCGCACCATTTCCCAGACCGATGAAGGTATTGTGGTTCAGTGTCCTTCATGGACTTGAGAAAACACGTCCTGTGATGATGAGCGCTGGACGCAAGCGCGACCGTGCTGCGCCTGCGACCCCTGAAGAACAAGCTCAACTTCGAAGCGTTCTTGGATCCCTCAACTGGATTGTCCGAGTTTGCCGACCTGACCTTGCCTATGACACCAACCGGCTCCAGACATGCGTCCAGAAGCCTGTGGTTCAGGACCTGATCGATGCCAACTCCCTGCTGAGACGTGCGCAGATGACCAAGGATCAGAAGCTGGTCTATGGGTGGAATCAATTTGACTTCGACAAGCTGGAGATCATTTCGATCACTCCACAAGGTAACTGACTGCAGATCTTTGTTAGATCATTTGCTGCACAGCTCTGGTGGAGAAGTTCAAGACAAAAGGCTGGCGATCGACCTTTGTGGGATGCGCCAAATTGTCTGGCGTGAAAGTGGAGAAGAGTTTGGAGATCCGATGATGAATGAGAGCGTTCCGGCTGATGGGACTACAAAGGTCCGATGGTGCGATACAAAGACCATGTTAGCTGATGGTCTCACAAAGCATATGGACACGACTGAATTGCGAGCAGTCATGTCTGGCCATGAAATCACCATGGAATTCACGTTTCATGCCAAAAGAAAGACGGATGTGAAAACGGATTAACATACATGTCATGCATGTATAGAACATCTATCCACCATGAATGGTGGCTCAAGCACAGCGACCAAAAAGGTGCGACCCTGCTTCGTTGCCAGTTGTGGAGCATTTCCACAGGGGGTGTTCTTGGTGTTTTGTCCTTTGTGGTTACCGGGTTACCGGATACCTGCCAATAGTTGCTAGAGCCGTTAGGTTCACTCTGGTACACTGTAAGTGCTGCTCATTGCAATCAAGACTTCAGATTGGCAACGGAGAGTGATACTGTAGCCATTCCGAATCATTGCACCACAAATGGTTATGAGACGCCAAGGTGCACAGAACTCACGCTGGATGGCACGCAGTCACGGGACCATGGTCAGGGCTCCTATTCAGATTGCGAAAGATTGAGTGCAGCTGCACCTGTACCTCTTGCACAATTTGTTCCAGGATGTTCCATGCATTTCCTCCATTGCTTTGCATCAATTTGCTCATTTGTGCCCTACATTGGTTCCACCTAAGGCTTTAGAGGATCCTTCACATGGGCATTGGTCCCCACCATCCCCGAGCAGCAGCGAGCTAAGATGAACTCAAGCGATGTCAAGGGACCTCGGGGAAACCAAATCGCTCGGATCGCCAGGCCTGAGCCGCACCTGCGTCAGCTGGAAACAATCATCGATGATGCCATGGCTGCAGCACTTCCAGCCAAAGTCTCAGGGTAAAGATTTCTTACGATTTTTTTAAACGGATTTCTCTAAACATCTTTGAACATCTTTAAACTTTATAATTTATAATATACATCTTTACACCAAACTCTTTAAACTATGGAGATCCTTTGAGATACTTGGAGTCGTTTCCTTCGAACCGGGATTGCCAATTACGAAGTGCTAGTCCTGTGTGAGTTGTTTGCATGATTTTGGTGTGGTGATGGGCAGAGTTCCTTTTGGATCCTTTTGGCGGCACAATGGTGTCATTGCCGTCGTCTTGTTACTTTTCTTTCAGCCAGGGCTGAAAGTTCCTAATTGTTGCACAAATCTTCGTGATTCTTCGTGCCTAGCATCCTAGGACTTACCAGCTACAGATCAATCCAATTCTTGCTGCAGGTTGCTGCCCAAGTCCTGCGGATTCCCTCGTATACGATGCAGGAAAACACGCTGTGCGCCTGCAAGACGTTTATGCGACAAATTGAAACAAATTGCACATGCATTTCATGCGGGAATTGTTGACCGTGCCACAGCCAGCAAGTGTGTTACTTGCAGGTACAACTTCTCATTGACCGCTGCAACCTCAGACGATTTTAAAGGAACAGTACTATACGGCACGCGCACACACACACACATTGCATCATATTGCACACACCCACACATAAACCCTACACACACGGACTTTTATAGATTATAGATATAATAACATCAGTATAATTCAGTATATATATATATATATAATAGAATGGGCTAGCGCCCTGGTGCCGCCGACCCCCCTATTTGGGGCATACGCTTTGGCAGAGTTTTAACGGTTTTAAGCGTTTTGATGTGGCCTTGGGGTGCCTGTTGGCGTGGACCGCGCTTAGAAGAAGCGATGGATCTGGCCTTGGGGTAGCTTGTGCCTGCGTGGTTGGGCGTCCCATACGCTTTGGCAGAGTTTTAACGGTTTTAAGCGTTTTAGGCGTTTTAGGGGTTTTAGGCGTTTTAAGGGTTTAGGGGCTGGCAAACGGCAGGCTTGGACGCCCATAAGAAGCCATTGATGTGGCCTTGGGGTGCCTGTTGGCGTGGACCGCGCTTAGAAGAAGCGATGGATCTGGCCTTGGGGTAGCTTGTGCCTGCGCGGTTGGGCGTCCCATACGCTTTGGCAGAGTTTTAGCGGTTTTAAGCGTTTTAGGCGTTTTAGGGGTTTTAGGCGTTTTAAGGGTTTAGGGGCTGGCAAACGGCAGGCTTGGACGCCCATAAGAAGCCTAAGAAGCCATTGATGTGGCCTTGGGGTGCCTGGGCGTGGACCGCGCTTAGAAGAAGCGATGGATCTGGCCTTGGGGTAGCTTGTGCCTGCGCGGTTGGGCGTCCCATACGCTGTGGCAGAGTTTTAACGGTTTTAAGGGTTTTAGGCGTTTTCCGGGCCTTCGGCGTTTTAGGGGTTTCCGGGCTGGCAAACGGCAGGCTTGGACGCCCATAAGAAGCCTAAGAAGCCATTGATGTGGCCTTGGGGTGCCTGTTGGCGTGGACCGCGCTTAGAAGAAGCGATGGATCTGGCATTGGGGTAGCTTGTGCCTGCGCTGTTGGGCGTCCCAGACGCTGTGGCAGAGTTTTAACGGTTTTAAGGGTTTTAGGCGTTTTAGGCGTTTTAGGGGTTTAAGGGCTGGCAAACGACAGGCTTGGACGCCCATAAGAAGCTTAAGAAACCATTGATGTGGCCTTGGGGTGCCTGTTGGCGTGGACCGCGCTTAGAAGAAGCGATGGATCTGGCCTTGGGGTAGCTTGTGCCTGCGCGGTTGGGCGTCCCATACTTGTGCCTGCGCGGTTAGGCGTTCCGAAACGCTTTTGCAAGTTTTAACGCTTTGAAGCGTTTTCGGGGTTTGAGGCGTGTAACGGTTTGAAGCCTTTTAAGCGTTTAAGGCCTGGCACACGGCAGGCTTGGACGCCCATAAGAAGCCATTGATGTGGCCTTGGGATGCCTGTTGCTAAGAAAGACAAGTTCCACACCTGCGGTGGTCCCAGGCGCCGCCCCTGCCTTGCCTAAGGCCGGGGTCGGCGGATATATATATATATATATACACGCGTAAAAACATACATTATAAATTATATGTGTGTTTGCAGTTTGCACAACTTCCTGCTTCTTGCACTTCGTTACTAGGTGCAGTCCTTTTGGGACCCGTCTCTGACTGACACGACATACTTCAGCCTTGACCTTAACTGTGCGAATTGCGCGATGGGAATCGGCAATGGTTTTGATTCTTGTTGCAGTCGTTGCTCGTGTTTGCAAGGTGTTTCTATCTCCGCAGCTCCTGTGCCACCTATGGTAGCGCCCCTAATGTCTTTGCCTGTAGAGAAAGACAGAAACCAAAAGACATTGTAGAAGAGTCAAATGAAGTCACTGGATATCACTGAATACATCTTGAAGATTCTCGAAAGATTCAGTCTTGGACGGAGCCAAAAGCGATTGCCATGGTCCATGAGGAAATCTTTGGCCCATCCACCCGCGAGCAAAAGGTGCACAACATTGCGCAGCTGTCGGACATTGTGACAGTTTGTCAAGTATTCGCACATGATTCACACCATAGTGCTTCATAGCGCTCTACTCTCGTGCTTCCTTTCGCTACCTTGTGTGCCAACAGTGGGAGCTTGCAGGTGGAAGAGCCACTGAGCCTCGTGTCAGAGATTCTCATGGACGGGTTGGGCTCCATGATTGTCACAATCGGGTAATAGTGGAAAACAATCTGCGGCTGCCGTGACTCCTGCCGCGGTGCTGTGATTTGCGGTGTTTTTTTGCCACAAAGGTGTTTGGAGAACTTTGGGAGTGGTAGCTTCGACTATGAGTGGAGAGCATGTAAAAGGCCAGGCAGCCAGGCAGTTCATTTTCCAAGCTTGCGACATGGAAACACATGAGATCCAGAATGATTGGATTTGCCTTGTAGGTCAGAAGCAATCTTGGTGCTGCTGCCCCAGTAGTGCTTTAAAAAATCGGAAACGTTAGTAGATAGCCAGAGTGTCGAGATGTGCTCATAATTGAGGAGGCTGCCTGACTCACATTTTCCAAGGCAGGGAAGTACACTGGGCTGCAATACGTCGGTTTCCCTCAGCTATCTACAGATACAGCTTCACAGATTTATCAAGGACAGTTTAATGGATTTGCGAATGTCTGTGAAGCATTTGGGGGCAAGTTGCGGTTATCCCCCTTTGCTGAGGTGGGGAAGTGGCATAGATCAGACGAAATTTTCCGGGGTGTCATCGCGCTCACTGTATGTGCGCAACTTAGTGGTCGTCTGGTTGTTTGCAGAAGCTCAGAAGTTGACAGAAGTTCCCTCGCTCAATGTGGAGCCAAGGTGCTGCCGTTCGGACTCGACCTACTTGAAACCTACATTTTCACAATGTATGGCCAGGCAAGTTGTGGCATAGCATCCCAAAAACGGCCGTGAAAATCAGCGGCTTTGAACTCTGGAGATGTTTGATGATATTTGGAGGTGACTGTAGCGAATGGCCCCTCCGAATTAACGCTCTCAAATGTGGTGAGCGTCGAGGTTGAAGCAGCACCTTGCCTGCAGTCATTAGATCCTTGAGAATTCTTTAGATACCAGGAGTTTTCCAGGACCTCTGTAAAGATCTGGAACTGGCAGAAAGCTTGCAGGTTCTTGGAAGCATTCATGTGTTCTACTACGGAGGAAATGGCTTTTCAACCAGAAGGTGGGAATTCGCAAAGAAAGCGCACCATGACACTCCCATACATGACATGTTCACACATCTTTCGACAATGTCTAGTACGAGACAGTACGGCAATGACCAGTTGCTATGCATTTCTGATCAGTTTTGCTGTCAGCTTGCCAGTCAATTTATGTCAATTTGAATCAACTTGATATACCAGGGATCGTGAGATTGTGGTGGATTTCTCGCAATCTGTGGATGACTCCGACCCAGCTCCTCGGCACGAATTCGCTTGAGCATCTTGAGCTGTCCTGAATATCCTTGATTTTTCTGGTGAAGTACAGTCATGCCGTCATACATACATATTACATATTTAATCATATTTATTTAATGTTGTTGAATCATTTTTAGTACATTTTGTTACCCTATTCAAATGATTCAATTTTTTGATGCCGAGGCAAATCTCCAGGCGACCATTGCTTGAGCCCAAGTTCGATTCCAACAGTTGCTCAGTTACTTGTGTTTTGAATGCTGCTCTTTGACGATTTGGCGATGTGCATCTCAGACTTACTCCTATGGATGCTTCAAGGAGGGCACTGACCTGAGATGTTAAAGCTCAATACAGACTATAGACATCTACAGATGCCATAACGTATAGCATTTTTTCGGGCAAAGGTTGTCACGAGGCAAATCTGAGTCAAGCAAACTTAATGCAACAAGCATTTTAGCACATCAACGACTGCCCTCACCTTTCTCGAGCCAGAAGATTTCCAAGCTGCCTTGACAAAAGGGCAGAAACAGGATTGGATTGAGTGAGCCTTTTGAATATTTTGAATCCTTTTAATATCTTTTAATCCTTCAGCTGTGGGGCTCAAATCTTTCCGTACTGCCTTGCCGTGGTACAGGCTCGGCGCTGTGAATTGATTCTAGACGTCAGTTGCTACCAACTATTTCAACTTGCTGGTGTCACAGAAGGGCACAGCGCGCCTTGCAGGGTTGCGGAGGGACATGGCAGAGCTGGAGAACGACAGAGCTCCAGTGAAAAAGCGGAAGATCGAGGATGCGTGCTTGTTGAAGCACATCTTCAGTGTTCTCCAAGTTGTGTGTTGTTGAGAGGTATGCAGAATCAACGGCAATAGGCATTCATATTGTGTTCCAACTGTGTGCCACATATTCAACACAGATTCACTACAGATTCACCACAGATTCACCACAGATTCACCACAGATTCACTATAGATCACCACAGATTCACCACAGATTCACCACAGATTCACCACAGATCACCACAGATTCACCACAGATTCACCACAGATTCACCATAGATCACCACAGATTCACCAGATTCACCACAGATCACCACAGATTCACCACAGATTCACCACAGATCACCACAGATCACCACAGATTCACCACAGATTCACCACAGATTCACCATAGATCACCACAGATAAACCACAGATTCACCATAGATTCACCAGATTCACCACAGATCACCACAGATCACCACAGATTCACCACAGATTCACCACAGATTCACCACAGATTCACCACAGATTCACCACAGATCACCACAGATCACCACAGATTCACCACAGATTCACCATAGATCACCACAGATAAACCACAGATTCACCACAGATCACCACAGATCACCACAGATCACCACAGATCACCACAGATTCACCACAGATTCACCACAGATTGACCACAGATTCACCACAGATTCACCACAGATTCACCACAGATTCACCACGGATCACCACAGATTCACCACGGATCACCACAGATTCACCACAGATTCACCACAGATTCACCACAGATCACCACAGATCACCACAGATTCACCACAGATTCACCACAATCAGCACAGATTCACCACAGACACCACAGATTCACCACAGATCACCACCACAGATTCACCACAGACCACAGATTCACCACAGATTTACCACAGATTCACCACAGATCAGATCAGATTCAGATTCACAGATTCACCACAGATTCACCACAGATTCACCACAGATTCACCACAGACCACAGATTTCACCACAGATTCACCACGGATCACCACAGATTCACCACAGATTCACCACAGATTCACCATAGATCACCACAGATAAACCACAGATTCACCATAGATCACCACAGATTCACCACAGATCCACCACAGATCACCACAGATCACCACAGATTCACCACAGATTCACCACAGATCACCACAGATCAGCACAGATTCGCCACAGACACCACAGATTCACCACAGATCACCACAGATCAGCACAGATTCACCACAGATTCACCACAGATTCACCACAGATTCACCACAGATTCAGATCACCACAGATTCACCACAGATTCACCACAGATCACCACAGATCACCACAGATTCACCACAGATTCACCACAGATCACCACAGATCAGCACAGATTCACCACAGACACCACGGATTCACCACAGATTCACGACAGATTCACCACAGATTCACCACAGATTCACCACAGATTCACCACAGATTCACCATAGATCACACCACAGATTCACCACAGATTCACCACAGATTCACCACAGATCACCACAGATTCACCACAGATTCACCACAGATCACCACAGATCAGCACAGATTCACCACAGATTCACCACAGATTCACCACAGATTCACCAGATTCACCACAGATTCACCATAGATCACCACAGATTCACCACAGATTCACCACAGATCACCACAGATCACCACAGATTCACCACAGATTCACCACAGATCACCACAGATCAGCACAGATTCACCACAGATCAGCACAGATTCACCACAGATTCACCACAGATTCACCACAGATTCACCACAGATTCACCACAGATTCACCACAGATTCACCACAGATTCACCACAGATTCACCACAGATTCACCACAGATTCACCAC
>CAMXCT020000028.1:160000-275000 GCA_947184155.2 Cladocopium goreaui
ATCTGAGGCTCAGCTTAGGACATTAACCCTTGTGACACGTGCAGTGATGATGGGCGTCGGTCACTGGTCAAATGGTCCTCTCTTTGAGCGATTCTCATGTGGCCGGAGCAGGAGCAGCGTCAACTCTCAATATTCCCAAAGCAATCGGTTGAAATGGCTGTGTCCTTGTGGAAATTTGATGAAATTTGGTGATTGTTTTAGTTTACCATGAACAATAAATAGTAATAATGATGTAAGTAATCACACCATGAGATTTCATGAGTAATCACATTTTTTATATGTTTGTGCAATTTCAGCCACGAAATCGGTGCATTTTTTGATGGCAGAACACTGTCGGCTTTGGACCGAATGACCGTGGCGTGTCGGTGTCCTTCGGTGTAGACACAGTCAACCAATTCTTGAAGCTCCATGACTTCGACCTGTTCCTCTACTGCACTTAGACTGGACAGTTAATGACAGTTGGAGTCTCAGTTAAGGAGTTTTAGATGTGTTTTAGATGTGAGCGCTCATTGGTCATCTCTGTGGACATAGATTTTAAGAGATCCTTAAAGATCTTTATAGATCTGAGCATCTAGCTGAAGCTGAATCTAGCTGCTCTAGCTCAACTGACCCAAAGCAGAACAAGTAATTGGTAGATATGGTTAGCATATGTTAGCATGAAACTATCAATGTGGCTTGGGCATGAGGATTGTAAGAGCACACCAGGCCTGGGACTTCTGTCGTCGTTGCGCGATTCACCGCTTTGTTTATTCGTGGTCATTCCATGCGTCACGCCCTGATCAGGTGGTGGAGGATGGATATGAGTTTTTTGCACAAAGAGGACTTGATGCTAGGCAGCAATCAGTGATAATCAAGACAAGTTAAAGTTAAAGATGTTAAAGAGAGATAGACTACCAGAATCTACCAGAGGTGTGTGAGTCGGTCTATATCGGTCTGAGTCAATTTGAGCCTTTGTGAATCTGTGTGACCTGCGAGTCGGTTTAAGGTCACGATCTTTTCAGCTCCGAACTACTGTGGAGAGTTTGACAATGCCGCTTCCGTGATTTGGCTTCACCTTAATAGGGGAATGACGTGAGTAGACTTACCAGTAACTATGACTTACAGTTGCTTGTGAAATTGCAATGCGGTCGGCAGCTATGGACTGCAGGTTCTCCACATTGATACGGACTTGAAATGTGGATTCTCCGCCTCATTCTCAGAATTCTCAGAATTCTCAGCTTTGCGCAGCTGCGCAGCTACCTCTGGCTTTGACGATTCTAGTTTTGTCCGGCGCTTTTCTGCAGCGTCGCCAAGATCTCAGGTCCTAAAGCCAGGGCAAACACCTCCATAGGACGACTGCGCCACGTGATGCCACGTGCAAATCCCTAGCTACCTGACTGAGCATCCTGAGCTTGCTTTCCATGTAGCACTCCCCGCATGCTTTGCGCATGCCTTGGAATTTCTTGATGGCTCTTTGCCAGTCTGAAAGCTAGATCATCGTAAATAGTCGTGAGATGGCGATGAGAGGCATTTCTTGCATCGGACACTTGCTGCAAAAGGCATCAAAAAGCCACAACCCTCTGTACTCCTGTGACACCTGTGCCATTCAACCAAGGTTGTACTTTAAGTGAGCTGAGCTTGCAAACATGGGATTGTGCTCGGGCTTGCTTGTTGAGAATGTTGGACAAATTGGACAACATGATACGAAAGCCCGAAGATAGTTGTGTGCCATCCCGGCCAATCCTCATGCTGGGCTCACTGCTCAATCAGACAACATGACAACTTATTTGAATCGCATGGTGCCAGAGGGTCAAGAAGTCCCTCAAGGGCAAAAAAAATGGAGAGTCATGAGACTATTGCAGACATTGCAAAAAGTTCACCCATGTTATACGTACATACATGTGCACAAGTTTGGTGGCTGTGATGGTGATGTCTTCGAATCTGAATGTTCCAGTTTATGATATTAATTATGCGGTTGGCCGTTGGCCCTTGGCTAAAAACTCCCAGCGATATGAATAGACGGAGAGTTTCTTCGATTGCCTTGATACATTTCAATAGGAGCACATAGGAGTACATGAAAGAAGTCGGAACATGTTGCACAGTTCCAAAAGCCACTGCCCCACAACTTGTCACGAGAAAGAAATGGCAAAGCCGCGACATACTGCTCACTATTGGAGCGGTACAGCTGAGTCCCTGCCAAGTTGCCAGGCTGAACAGCTTGGTAGGTCTTGGTAGGTCGTGTCAGATTCTGTCAGTAGGAGTAGGTTTGTGGTTTGTGGGTGCGGCACGGGCGCATCAAGATGCTGTGATGCGCTTGCAATAGTCACTGTTGGTGGAATGTCCTGGAAAGCCGGACAGCCAACAGTGCGTGCTTGTGGGCGTGTGCCGAAGAGTCTGCCTGCCCTGCTGGGGTTGAAAAATGGCAGAGTGCACATTTTGGTTTGGAACTGCTCAGCCATGCTCAGCCTTTTGCTTTTGGGAGCCAAGCAATCAGCTGACACATGTTGTGTCAGACATCCCAGACATCCCAGACATCCCGCTTCCAAGATCTTTTAAGGTACTACGGACCCCTGCTTCGCCACACAGGCATGGATGGCATGAGCCGTGAGCAACACCAATCCTCAAGTCAGCCGCTCCATTACAGTAAGCGTAGGATAAGGCTAGTGACTACTGTCAGTCAAGACCGAAGCTTCTTTGGCAGGGCAACGGGCCGTCTGATACTTTGTTGGTTGTGCCCTCGGTTGAATGCCCATCATGTTCTTGAAGATATATGATGGCAACCTACACTTCCAAAACCTTCTTACTTGCCTTGCAGGCTGACTTGTTTCGACAATTTCCGTGAGATATGAGTTGGTCACCTGCAAATTGGCATTCTGATGCATTCTGTACAAACTAGCTCGAAGTGCTCCCAAAAAGCGAAAAACATATGAAATGCCGCGAGCTCTAGATAATGTAAGTGAAGATCACAACTGCAACGAAAAGGCAAGGTTTCAGCGGACAGTTCACACAGCTTAGCCATGCTGCTGGATAGCCTAGCAGCAAGTGCAGCGTCATGCACCTCGCGGCCCTTCGCGCCCCTTCGTAAAAACTAAACAACTGCTGACAGACTCTTGCAACCTCCAGCATATATAATGTTATATAATTATATGCATGTATATATCCCCACATTATGAAACAACGCAATACAGAGCTATTGAACCCCCACATTGTGTTTTGTCGGCAAGCAGCGAAGTATGGCCTTTGCCCTCCTCTCCATTGTTGACCCTTTGCTTTGGAACAACAGGCTTTGCGCATGTGATGGCAAGTCCCGCTCATAGACTTGATGCAACTTGATGCAAGGTGGGATCATCTTGCGCAACCGTGTCGGATCCACAATCTGGACTACCTCTGACGTTCGAGTACAGGAACAAGGACAGGATGGACATTTCACGTCCTGTGATGTGCAGCATTGTGGATTGAATATTTCAAAAACTGGTAGCAAGGATGGATGCGCGTGCATAGCTGGCGATGATTACACTGCGATCCCATCCAGGTATACAATCACGGCTTAGAAGTAAGCTATCCTCCTTACTCAAATGCCTTGAGCTCAGAGTCCACTTTCCGAAGAGAATGCAGCAGTAGAAAATCATGGAAACATTTTGCGCAGGCCACCAAAGTGGTCACCCAAGTTGGACTCAGGTGAATCAGTTCTGCCTGGCAAGCACCACATCCTTGGTAGACCTGCCCTGTGTTCCTGTTGTAGGGGATTGCCATAGATTTGGTTTAGGCCATTTGCGTCAGTGTTGCACAACAAACACATGAATGGAAACAACTGACGATTTGGCGATGGCAGATCTTTCAGCCCAACCTCTTTGAACCGGGCAGCTATGTTTTTGTGAGTGGCTCAGTGTTGTCTGACCTATATGAGAGATGTGTGATGTCTTATTCAGACTCCTGATGTATTCCTTTCCTTTTGCTTATGGTCCAGCATGCTGTTGACATGGAGGTCACCAATGCATCCAAAGTCATCAGTGGTGTGGAACGGGTGACTTCAACCAGTGTGGATCTCAGAATATCTGGGTGAGCCTGTTTCAAGAATAAGAAAAGTTTCGCACGGACCACCAAAACCACCAAACTCCGGTATATATATAATTATATATATAATTATATATATAATTATATATATATATTCATAATTCATAATATACATATAGTAATACACCATTCAGGTTTGCAGGGTCCTATGGACTCATAGATGGTTTGGATTCTTTCCAGGACGTGTATATACTATTATATACTATCGTATGCTAGCCCTTTGAGGTCTTTACGTCACGGTGCTGGCTGGTTCGGAAGTGGATGCAGGGAGGTCAGCCGAGTAAGCTGACTCTTGTGCATGCGCTGTTAGATCTTGTAAGCCCCTTGCTAAACCGCTAACCTTTAACTGGGACTCATGGAGGCAAGAGCGACAAAGACCATGATTCACTCTGAGCCAACGGAATTGCAGGAACCCGCTGCTGGCCGTCTTCTTGGACAGCACTTGGCTTAGGATGCTTGGGTCAGATAATGTCAGATATGTCGGATTGCACGCGGAAATGTCAGCATCCTACCACTGAACTCCACTGAACTCTGAACCTGGTGGCCACTGGTGGCCACTGTTGGCCACTTGTGGCCGGATAAACTCAGGTCCTCAGGCTTTGCCAGTATTCCCTGGCTCCACCATTCGATTGCGTGGAGAGGCGTTGACAAATGTTGACAAATGTTGACTAGGAATGCAATTCTGCGAATTATGTGTTGAGTCGAGTGCTGTGATCTTGTTGTCATTTAGTTTCGCACATCTCCGCGCAGTTTCCACGCATTCACACAGTTTTGATCAGTTGTGCATGCATTACAATCATTACAGGTCACGAACCCACAGAACGACACCACCTACTCTTTTGCTTGGTCAGTGTGGCTCCTAAGCGTCCCTTTTCGTGGCTCTGATGAACTGAAACCATCTGAAACCCATGCCAGAAATATTTGATCTGAAGACCGAAAAGTTGGCAAGACTTTGTAAGGCTTATCGCTTTGGACTGAACCCGCAGTACAACTCGGAGACGGCATCCGTGGATCCAAACTATGCTGTACAACAATATGCATGGGTCTGGATCTTAGACAAATGAGGGAAGATGGTGAAGCACGGATGATTTGAAAAGTCATTCACTAGTACACACTAATCATATATTGATCATATTGCAATAACATTGAAAACCCTTCACGTGCCACCGTGGTTATAGAAAGCAGGCAGAACTTTCAGCTGTCGAGTTCAACATCTCCAACCAGCAAGAGGCCGCGGCGTACTGCGGCATTTATACTATTGCGATCCTGCATGCAACTCCAGAATCACATAGAATGAATGAATGCTCATCTTGAGAAAGGCGAAGCTGCCAGGTCAGAACTCCATCAGACTCCAACTATTTGGTCATCGCACCTGATGTCCTCTGGCCGGGAGTGTTCGCTGCCTAGACTTCGGCGTATGGCGAGAGCTGAAGCACGGTATGATATTGAACACAGGTCCTTTTTTCAGCTGGCATTTCCACAGATGTTCAACGATGTTCACAGAAGGACCTACAAGTTGCGAATCACAGCGGGGCCGTCATGATTACTGCGCGATACTCGAGACAGCCTGTCCTGCCTGTCCTGTGACTTCTCGAGACAGCCTTGCAATCGACCCGCCAGGCGCTGGATTCTTTCATGCAATCCCAGGAGCTCCAGGAGCTTTTCCGGGGATTGGCTTCACAAAGGGGTGTAATTTTCTCATTGTACTTTCACACACACACACATATACATACATACAGTACACACATACATGCATGCATGCATGCATGCATGCATGCATGCATGCATGCATGATAACATAACATAACATAACACAACACAACACAACACAACATAACATAACATAACATACATAACACTTATTACATACATTACATACATTACATACATTACATACATTACATACATTACATACATTACATACATTACATACATTATATACATTACATACATTATAAAAGGGCTCCGCCCCTGCCGCCGACCCCGGAAGGGTATTTGATATCTTGTGGTGTGGTGATCTCAGAGCTTTGGTAGTGCTGTGGCTGATGTAAGTCGCTTCATTCAAACAGCGCAGCATGACAGCAGTCCATGGCCTGCTGCCAGTGTCTCCCGGCAACGAAGACGCCAGTGGCCAGCTTCATGCTGATGACTCTGCTAACTCTGGTGTTGGATCTATTGGGTCGAGCTTTAAACATGGCAATCTGAAGATATGAAATGTAGATGCATGGCGTTGTTTCTGTCACTGAGTATATGAAGAGATCGGACATAGATGTATGTAAATGTGTATCGAATGGGCTAGCAGTATATTGGGTTTGCTGCATGATTAAGGACATGCATTGCGATATTGGACCAGCTCATGGTTGATGTGTCCTGTGTTCCTTGGACTTGGACTTGAAGCGGAAGACGGGGTTGAGGTGTGGCAATCAATTGAGCAGTTCACCAGCATAACATGTCTTTGGATGGCTTATCTATTGGTAGCAGCGTGCTGGGGTTGTGAGAGGAAGTGTTCACCAGTGTTGTGTCTGGGCTCAGGCAAGTCAGACGGTGTGTGCAGGTTGATTGTGTTGTCTGTGCCATGACTGACGGTGCAGCACCGAAGTTTAGCCCGAAGAAGCGTCAGAAGGTGTCGCATGGGTTGACTCTGCAAGTACATCGATATGCTGATGCAGCTATGTATGTGAATGGCAGCTTCGATCCGTCAGAGTCCTGCTACTTGCTGGCTTTGACTGACTCTGGGCGGCCATCGCCGCTGTTTCAGCTTGGATCGAAGTATCTACCCGAGTTTGTGAAGGGCCATAAGCTGGAAGGCTTCTCCAAGACGTTGGATGAGTTGGCTTTTTGATTGCAAGCAGGGGGTGGCTATGGCACTGAGGTTTTTTGGCTGTAAGGGCAAGGGGTGAATGGTGCTGGGTGTGAAAGGATAGTAGAGGTTGTGATTTATATTTTCTGCCTACAAGTGGCCTTGCTCACAACTGAGGAACAGGAAGATCAGGTACATTGCCGGGCCAAAACTAGCAGCCCGTGGCGTTTTGGAATCTACACAGTGGCATCCAACGTGTCCTCGGCCATGTACTTCATGTCGGAGTTTTTGAGTTGGCGTTATCAGCAACCGGATCTTGCCACAGCAGTCCCGACGTTGCAGGTCCTGAAGTATTGTGATGTGAATCTGCAGGATTGGATGGAGGCATGCGGGCTGAAGGTGGAGATGACGCAATTGGAGCCCGACTTGCAGAAGGCCTTGGAGTGTGTGGGGCCGAGCTATGCGGGGCACTTGAAAGTGTGCGCGCAGTTTGTGTCGTCGCGGGAAGTTATTATCACCCTCCACGGGAGCAGCTATTACCTCAAGGACGAATTTGCTCGGTGGCAAGGATTCTATGTTACGCGTTCTGGCGTGGAGGTGGCACAGAAGGAGAGTGGTGCATTGTATGCCCGCAGATCTCCGCGATTGTTGGTGGAGCGTGGATTAGATGTGGTGCTGGAGCCATTGAAGGAGATCTTTGTGGGATGATTGGGTTTGAGCCGGTGGGCCTGTAGATCGGTACAGAAGGCCCGGTTCTTATTTTTAAGACTTGGAGGGTCTGAGATGGTAGGTGGGAGCTCTGATGTGTCTTAGTCGAGGTAAGGCGCAAGCCAGCGGGCAGTGAGCAGACTTCGATGTATGGCTTGATGGATTCTTGATCATTAGCTGTGAACTAGTTGATTCCTTTAGGATTGTTCCCTTGAGGATGAGGAGGTCTGGCCGCTAAGCTGGTGCTAGTAGAATTTCAAAGTGGGGACGGGATTTTTACTGTTGCTCATGGAGTCTACGATGGCTTGTACAGAGGCACAGAAGGGCCCCCACTGACGACAGAGAGTCCTTTGTGGACGATAAAACTGGATCGGTGATGTGGTGGCATCATTAAAAGTTGCATCTTGGCGTACAAAACATGGTGGTCTGTGGCGGTGAGATATGTTGTGATGTGTCTAGTACCATGATTCTGGGAGGAGGGTGTGTTTCGCTATTTCTCTGTGATAGGTGGAAGAAAGACACGATGGCGACTGTGTCGCCCGGATATATACAGATACGGTTTGTAAGTGGTGATTCAATATTTTTGCGGGAGGACCCAGCTATTAGGAGTGGGCAACAGGATTGGCTCCAACATGACCAGGACAGCTAGCTGTTGTTGAGATTTTTTTCAAGCGATAAATGTGGCAAAAACAAGCCGAAGATAGTTTCCAAATTGGTGAACATACAGCATGCTTCAATATAGGCCCAACATGGGCTCTACATAGTTTCAATATCGGCTCCACATAGGCCCAACATGAGTCAAAAATTGGCTCGAACATGACCTCAGCAACACGTAGCTGTTGTTGAGGTGTATTTCGGGCGACACAGGTGGTTAAAACAAGCCGTAGATACCTTCCAAATTGTTCAACATGCTTCAATATAGGCCCAACATAGGCTCATCCTAGGTCTTACATAGTTCCAATATCGGCTCCACATAGGCCCAACATGAGTCAAAAACTGGCTCCAACATGGCCTCAACAACAGCTAGCTGTTGTTGAGGTGTATTCTGGGGGTACGTTGAGGTTATGTTGGGCCATTTGGAGGGTAGTTATGGTTAAATGTGGGCAGTTATTTGTAAAATGGGACTTTAAAAAGAAACAGTTGTCATTGAGGTCCGGTTGTGAGGGGGTTGTGGGCCGTGTTGGGTTTCATGTAGGGAATCAAAACATCCGTTCGTCTTGCAGGAGCCGATTGGTGGTCCAAACGGGTGGTGTTGAAGTCGTGTTATGCGGTTCTGTTGCGTGTTGGGTGCCATCTATAGGGGGTCAAGAAGCATTCTTGGTGATGTCGGTATATTGGGCTTGTTATAAAGTGTATCTTGGCAAGCTATATGGTTTTTGGGTAATGTTGAGTTCGATTTAGGGGGTCAAACCGCAGGCTTTGGTTATCGTAGGGGCATGTTGGGTGTTAGTTGATGTTCGGTTTGGATGGTTTTGTGTTCTCAATGGGACCTCAACAGCCGCGTATTACACAGAGTTTGCTGTTGATTATACAACAGGAGTGCAGGAGTGTTGATGTGGTGGGAACCTTTGCTGAAGCATCTGTCAAGTTGAAAGGTCCTGGATTGCACCTGGATAGACTTGGCATGTTTCAAACCGGCACAATGACCAGATTGAGTATCCTGAAGTTTTTTTTGCAATTCTGCTGTTTGTCTAGGAGTTTGAGCCAGGCACGCACGACTGGCTATGCGTAACCTGTAATTTTCCAGGCATGTGTCACGAGACAACTTTGCAGCATGCAACTGAGAATAGTAGGGATGGTATCGTTGGGTCGAGATCAGCAGTCTTGGGTGCTGCTGAGTCTTCAGAGTCGGTCTTATGTGGTTGGTCCTGCAGCATCATGATGGAATCTGTAGGGTCCGATTGATGACTCTTACTTCTCTGAAAAAGCGTGTTGGCTCAGGAACTTGTGGGCCGCGTGGCTGTCTTGCAGACTGCTGAGGGAGTGCGGAGTTGGGTGCGTTAAGGACAGACTATTTGAAAGAGAGGGGGGTTCGAGGGAATGCATCAGGACAAAGTAAGTAAAGAGGGACAGCTTGCATGTGGGCCTATTTGTTTTCGTTGAAGTGAAGAGCGTGAAGTTGCAGGGACAGATGATACAGATAATGTCTGCATATGCCTAAGAGTGATGGCTATGGAGTCATGAGGTGTAATATCCACAGACCGGATTTTCGAATGTGGATATGGCATTGTTGCAGGAACACTTAGGTCCTAGGTATTAGGGCGTTGGAGTTGAATCTCATGCTATGCAGTTTGAAGCTGGATCAAGGAAGGAAAACGCAGGAGTGATGGCGATTATCGTCGTTGCTCTCAATAGCCCTGCAACACGTGTGTCGGCATTCCCCATGGTTTCGGCGTTGCTTCAAGCTGATACATCTTGCGTTCGCAAAGTGGTCCCCTTTGGAGGTGGCTGGAAGTTACATGTGTCCTGGCGGAACGTGTTTAGGAGAATCGTGTGTCCAGATCGGCCGAACATGTAGTTGGCGCTTGGTCATCCCAGGTGATTACGCATGATGGCATCGCAGAGCAGAAGATCGGAGAGCTGGTTGCGAAATTGGAGCCAATTGGTGTCATTTCGCTTCTGTCTCAAGCAGAACATCAGAGCCGGCAGGCGGGTAGGTGGGCACGTAGTGTTTTGGACACATGTGTCTCGGGTGATCTTGAAGGCAAGGACTTTCAAGGAGCAACTTCTGCCATGATGGTGAATGGTGATAAGCCGTGCTACAATGAGCATGTGTAGTTCATGATATATTGATGTTGTCATCGATCCATGCAATCCAGGTAGCAGACCAAAAGTTGAAGGAGGCGAAGGAGGAGCAGATGACCCATTTGATTCCTGCAAAGCGGGCGGCGGATCTGGCTACAGAGCTGTTGCAGTTGCGTGGTCGTGGGTGGCAGTGGCAAGAGCCGTGCCCTGCCAGCAGACGAGTTGGGACTTAATAAAAATCATTTGATACATATGCAACTGGTATCTACGCACTTGTTGGTATGAGGATCCATGTTTGCGGCAGTGAAACGGCAAACGTCTAGGATATCAATTCAAACTTATTCATGTCAAAATATGTGGACACTGGGTAGTATGCCATATGTATACATATATATATAATATCTATATAAATACATGTGTTCAGACACCCTGGGTAGCAGGCAGTATGACGGTGTTGGGGGCAAGGTGTTTGCATGAATGGATATTCATATTTTAAATAGAAGCGATTGGGGGACACAGTCTGGCTGTAACGTCTGAGGTCGGCTATTTGCTGCAGAGATATCAGATTTGGTGGGCACCGCGCAGAAGATGTCTGCGGCAGGGTTGAGGTTCCAGGCGTCGAGTGGCTTGGAGGCTAGCTCTACAGTTCAAGCTGAAGATGACCAAGGAGATGGGCGTTAAGGATCTAGAGAATTTGTGTACGATTCTAGCGATGCGGTAGCCTGAGTGCTACGTTGTATTGGTGGCTTTGGGTCAGACTTGGATGTAAGTTGGTCCTAAGTTTCTATGCATCAATTGTCTCATGATGTAGCAGGTATGATTCTATTTGTTGGGATGAAAGGGTCTGACCTGATGGGCTGATGCTTGTAGAATTTTAAAGCGGGCATTGGAAGCTCCTTGTTCCCTCTGGAGTTTTGCGATGGCTTGCATAGAGGTACAGAAGGGTTTTCATAGGTTTGAAGACCTATATGGTGTGAGAGCATTGGCTGTTGGCCAATGTTCTGTTGCCTTTGGAGGTGACAAGTTTGAAGCTCGTTGGCGTGGTCGCACTTCGAGTCATGTTTCTACTGATTTTCAAGTTGAAAATTGAAAATTGTTTGATCGTTTAGTACAGATGCTTTTCTGTGGTGACATGATTGGGTCGGACTTGCTGTGCCTTTGTAGAATTTCAAAGTGGCGACTGGAAGCGTCCTGTTGCTGATGGAGTTTCTCGATGGCTTGTACAGAGGCACAGAAGCTCTGTCAGGTTTCAATGCTTTGACTTGGTGCGCGATCTTTGGTGGTAGCCAATGTGGGCAAGTTTAAATGTGGTGGCAGACGTGGATTCTCGTGTTTGTTTTTTAACATCGTGTGATTATTTCCGATGTGTTTGTTTTTTTGGTGGGGTGATTGGTCTGACCTGCCGGCTGATGCCTGTAGAATTTCAAAGCGACAACTGCAAGATGCTTCTTGGGCATGGAGGTTTGCCGTGGTTTGTACAGAAGTTTAGAAGGCTATTTGCCGTTTGAAGACTCGTATGGTCTGCGATATCTGGTGACAAGTTTGAAGTCATAGATGCCTGAACGTGTGTAGAAGACGTTCTTTGAGGAAAAACTCGCTGAATCGCACATCACATGGATGCACCATAGTGGCAGCACAATAGCGCGAACACGAACACATCCATTATAGCGAACTGTAAGCATGCGGCCCGAATCTTTTACAATGTCATAGATATTGCTACATGGTGGCAACTTTGTAATTCCTGTTTCTAATGCTGCAGCAAGAGAGCTGCTCAAGCGCACCGGGTTGCATTTGCACGATCTGGCAATCAGGCTGGCTGGTTCAGAGGATGTAACGATCTGCGCAGGCATGCTTTCTAGATGTTGGAGAGACTGTCTAGTAAGTGCGACAGGAGCAGACAAGTCCGCAAGGTAGCCGCGAGCTTTGCGACACCGCCTTCCGCCTTTGACCTGAGATGCAACTTTTCTGTAGACTTCTGCAATTCTGTTGGCGTGGAGCTTGTTTGTAAAGTGTTCAGGCTGCACGTACCCTTTTCTCAGGTGCTCAAACAGCCTAAGGTCCAAAGATACAGCCAAGGCCTTGAATATGCGCATGCAAGTGTATTTGGCAAGAGTGGTGTAAAAGTAAAAGCTTTTGTCCCCGACAGGCTTGAAGCATGTCTCCAATTCGAAAATGTGTCGTACCGGTGGACACACATAAACACCGCGAGTGCAGCCTGAGCACTTTGAAAACAGGTATGTGCAACCTGAGCACTTTAAAAACAGGTGGCATGCCAGAACAAGCGCAGAAGTCGACAGAAACAAGTGCATCTCGCGTCAAAACGGATGGCAACCAAACAAACCGCAACAAGGTAGCTGAAGGCAGCCAAACTCGTGGTGCTGGAATGCTAGGGTCATGTGGAGGTTCAGGTGTGCAGGTATGTAGCTATTGTCGACGCAAGGCGTATGCGCAGGTATGCGTCGGCGTACACGTTGTGCTCACGCGTTGGCAGGAGTGGTGCGTGCCTTTCCTATCCCACTGTCAATTGCACAGTGCCGCTAGCATCATGGCTTTAGTTGAAGCAGATATTATGCGTTTTATAGGGGCTATGTGTGTCCAACAGAGGGCCTTTGGTCGTACAGCCGCAGGTTACCAGGTGGGAACGAATTCTTGCAAATGCCCAAAGCCAGAGAAAATGCAAACAGAGCCTGAAGCATTGACAGGGCCATATTGTTCCTCATCATTGCCAAGGTATAGAAACAGCAACAAAAAGATGTGCATACAGGAAAAAAGGCATCCAACAGAAAACTAAGTGCACAAGTGCGTGTTAGGTCGATTCAACAACACCAACACCTATCATATAGCATATAAACACCCTCTATGTCAGCTAGTTGGGTGTGCCCGTCGAAGGCTTGCAAGATCTAGGAGAGACACCAAACACAAAGATCCGGAGAAAAAAAGTTTGCAGTGCTTTGTGACAAGAGCATGTGTCGCGTAAGCAAAAAAAAGCGTGTCTAGATTGCACTGTCCAGGAAGTAACTTGTCAAGTCCTGTTGCTACCTTTGACGCGGCAAGTGTTACCAAAGCTTGTTGAGGGTGTGTGTCGCATCCTTTCGGACGGGGGCCGGTGGAGCAAGCCCATGGAATAAGTCAGCACCAAATATGTTTCACCCGGGACACAAGGTCTAGGTGGAGAAGTGCAACAGTAGTTTCACGCAGAAGAGTAGCCACAGTTGGATCGTCCTCGAAGCACTACGCAGATCCTAGCAATGCCGGGTATGGCCGGTTGCAAGGAGGTGGTGTGGAGAAATTGATCTGCTTTATTTGTCTTGCCCGCAAAGATGCGTATATCTCACCGGACCTCAGTGAGGAATATGTGGCACGCTGTTGCACGTGTGGTCGCGGAGCTTGCCGAGAGCATGGGGAATGGGAGGTGGGAAAGTTTCATTGCATTCCGTGTCACGGGAATCGTGATCAGCTCATAGCGAGCACCAAAGACACACTGGCAATACGGTGTGTGAGCAAAGTATATATTTCAGCAGCAGCCGCTGCTACATAGCAGAGAATGTGCATTTCAGGACCTCACCCTGACCATGCTGAGCTGTTGGAAGCAAGGCAAGGACCAGGAACTGGCAGACGAGAGACCGCAATCGGAGGTTATGTCGGAAAATGATGCGGTGCAGTTAGTGAAAGCAATGGTGTTGTCCAACCTGGGCAACACAGAAAGTCTACAAGCAGTTTTGGCACAGGATTGGGTGCGAACGTGGGAAGGCTGGTCGGAAATAAAGGCCAAACCGACCGAAGCTGTGTGTCAGCACGTGAGCCAACGACTGTGTAAGCTGGCCAACAGACATGTTCCACATGAGTCTAGCACGGATGCGCGTCGGCTGCAGGTATTACAGGCAGAAGGGTTTGTGCGGCAGGCCGCGCTTTCACATGGAGCAAACAATTGTTTGATCGATGCACTTGTGCTCTGTCTCTGTGAGAAGCACGTGTTGCCAAGCAGCCTGAAGAGTGTACCGGTGGAGAGACGCGTGCTTGCTGCTCAATGTCGACAACATCTGGTGCATCACATTGGGGCGGCCGAAGTGGGTCCAAATGCAGGAGGTATATTCCCATACCTAGATGCGCACAGAGATGTGCCGCGCATACTGGAATTCTTGCACCAGCATTTTGGCATCTTTCCAAATCGGCGTGTGTAATAACGGTGCATGACCGCTTGGACTGTGCACGGCAGATCTAGATCGCAACAGAATATCAGTCCAGTTGGGCGGGCGATGGACAATGTGAGGAGGAAGCTTTGCAGCTTGACATTTACAATATTTTACAATCATACAACGCCACAAGGGAGAGGATATCACTTTGACGCATTGTTCCGCAAAGAAGAGGACAAAGAAAGACAAAACACCATGGCAGTGAAGGACGGACACGCCACGAAATCGCACCAAAAAACTCTCTAACGTCCCTTCTGAAACCCTATAAAAAATACTTTTTTTACTTTTTCCCAACCTTTTCCCGTTGTACTGAGTCCGGTGCTGAAAACAGCCCTCCGCCACACCAAAACACCATTGCAGTGATAGACGGACAAGCCACGAAATCAAAAAGTAGCCTTTTCCAACCTTTTCCCGTTGTACTGAATCCGGTGCTGAAAACAGCCTTCCGCCACACCAAAACACCATGGCAGTGAAGGACGGAGAAGCCGCTAACCAAAACACTATGGCAGTGAAGTACGGACAAGCCACGAAACCGCACCAAAAAACTCTCTAACGTCCCTTCTGAAGCTGTATTTAAAAAAAAACCTGTCCCAACCTCTACCCGTTAATGAATCCGGTGCTGAAAGCAGCCCTCCGCCACACCAAAACACCATGGCAGGGAAGGACGGACAAACCACGAAATCGCACCAAAAACTTTCTAACGTCCCTTCTGAAACTCTATAAAAAGTAGCCTTTTCCCAACTTTTTCCCGTTGTACTGAATCCGATGCTGAAAACAACCCTCCGCCACACCAAAACACCATGGCAATGAAACACGGACGAGGCACGAAATGGCACCCAAAAACTGCCTAACGTGACGTCTGACACCCGTATAGTACTAGAAATGTAGAATAGAAAACCAGCCCTTAGAAATATAGAAATAGAAACCAGCCCTCCGCCACACTGAAACACTATGGCAGTGAAGGACGGCTGAAACACCACCGAATTACCTGTGTTCTGAAACCTTAGAAAAACAA
Organism: Cladocopium goreaui; assembly: GCA_947184155.2. Taxonomy (NCBI): domain Eukaryota; class Dinophyceae; order Suessiales; family Symbiodiniaceae; genus Cladocopium; species Cladocopium goreaui. The sequence goes on from CAMXCT020000028.1 coordinate 175,515, forward strand.
CATTTTTCGCTAAAATTTGTTGCCTACTGCTACTGCTGCTGCTGCTCCTTTCTGAACCTCACAACCGGATACAAGCAGCGTCTTCGCCACGCTAACACAGCAGGACCCTGAAGGACGAACCGCACCTAACACCTCTTTCCCCGTTGCACACCATGGCAGTGAAGCACGGACAAGCCACGAAATCGCACCAAAGAACTCCCTAACGTCACGTCTGCAATCCTACAAAAACTAACTTTTTCCAACTCTCTCCCTTGTATTGAATCTGGTGCTGAAAACAGCTTTCCGCCACACCAAAACACCATGACAGTGAATAGGACGGACAAGCCACGAAATCGCACCAAAAAACTCTCTAACGTCCCTTCTGAAACCCTATAAAAAGTAGCCTTTTCCCAACCTTTTCCCGTTGTACTGACTCCGGTGCTGAAAACAGCCCTCCGCCACACCAAAACACCATGGCAGTGAAGGACGGACACGCCACGAAATCGCACCAAACAACTCTCTAACGTCCCTTCTGAAACCCTATTAAAAATAGCATGTTGCCAACCTGTTCCCGTTGTACTGACTCCGGTGCTGAAAACAGCCCTCCGCCACACCAAAACACCATGGCAGTGAATTACTGACACGCCACGAAATCGCACCAAAAAACTCTCTAACGTCCCTTCTGAAACCCTCTAAAAAATACTTTTTTACTTTTTCCCAACCTTTTCCCGTGGTACTGACTCTGGTGCTGAAAACAGCCCTCCGCCACACCAAAACACCATTGCAGTGATAGACGGACAAGCCACGAAATGAAAAAATAGCCTTTTCCCAACCTTTTCCCGTTGTACTGAATCCGGTGCTGAAAACAGCCTTCCGCCACACCAAAACGCCATGGCAGTGAAGGACGGAGAAGCCGCTAACCAAAACACTATGGCAGTGAAGTACGGGCAAGCCACGAAATCGCACCAAAAAACTCTCTAACGTCCCTTCTGAAGCTGTATTAAAAAAAAACATGTCCCAACCTCTACCCGTTAATGAATCCGGTGCTGAAAACAGCCCTCCGCCACACCAAAACACCATGGCAGGGAAGGACGGACAAACCACGAAATCGCACCAAAAACTTTCTAACGTCCCTTCTGAAACCCTATGAAAAGTAGCCTTTTCCCAACTTTTTCCCATTGTACTGAATCCGATGCTGAAAACAGCCCTCCGCCACACCAAGACACCATGGCAATGAAACACGGACGAGGCACGAAATCGCACCCAAAAACTGCCTAACGTGACGTCTGACACCCGTATAGTACTAGAAATATAGAATATAAATATAGAAATGAAAACCAGCCCTTCGAAATATAGAAATAGAAACCAGCCCTCCGCCACACTGAAACACTATGGCAGTGAAGGACGGACAAAGCCAGATTCGCCGCCAACAAAACTGCCTGACATGGCTTCTTAAACCCCAATTATTAGAACTAGACCCAGAATCACGGCGAACCTGCTACAACTGTTTCTTCCCTGGCGCGCTCCCCCTTGCTCAGGCCGGGGTCGGCGGACATACATTACATACATTACATACATTACATACATTACATACATTACATACATTACATACATTACATACATTACATACATTACATACATTACATACATTAATACATTACATACATTACATACATTACATACATTACATACATTACATACATTACATACATTACATACATTACATACATTACATACATTACATACATTACTACATTACATACATTACATACATTACATACATTACATACATTACATACATTACATACATTACATACATTACATACATTACATACATTACATACATTACATACATTACATACATTACATACATTACATACATTACATAATTACATACATTACATACATTACATACATACATACATACATACATACATACATACATACATACATACATACATACATACATACATACATACATACATTACATGCATTACATACATTACATACATTACATACATTACATACATTACATACATTACATACATTACATACATGACATACATTACATACATTACATACATTACATACATTACATACATTACATACATTACATACATTACATACATTACATACATTACATACATTACATACATTACATACAATACATACATTACTTACATTACTTACATGCATGCATACATACATGCATACATGCATACACACATACAGACAGACAGACAGACATACATACGAACATACGTACATACATGCATACATACATACATGCATGCATACATACATACATACATACATACATAATCATACATATGTATATATACATACCAATCCATGCATCCACCAATATATCCACCCATATATCTGCCCATATATCCATCCATATATCCATCCATCCATCCATCGATCTATCTATCCATCGATCTATCTATCTATCTACCTATCTATCTATCTATCCATCTATCTATCTATCTTATCTAATCTAATCTAATCTTATCTAATCTAATCTAATCTAACCTAATCTAATCTAATCTAATCTAACCTAATCTAATCTAATCTAATCTATCTATCTATCTAGCTATCTAGCTATCTAGCTATCTAGCTATCTAGCTATCTATCTATCTATCTATCTATCTATCAATGTATCTATCTATCTATCTATCCAATCCATCTATCCATCCATCTATCCATCCATCTATCCATCCATCTTTCTATCCTTCCATCTATCCTTCCATCTATCTATCCATCCATCTATCCATCCGTCCATCGATCCATCCATCTATCAATCCATCTTTCCATCCATCTATCCATTCATCCATCCATCTATCCATCCATCCATCTATCCATCCATCTATCCATCCATCCATCTACCCATCCATCTTTCCATCTATCCATCCATCTATCGATCCATCCGTCCATCCATCTATTCATCCATCTATCTTTCCATCCATCTATCCATCCATCCATCCATCTATCCATCCATCTATCCATCCATCTATCCAATCCATCCATCTACCCATCCATCTATCTATCTATCTATCTATCTATCCATCCATCTATCCATTCATCCATCCATCTATCCATCCATCTATCAATCTATCCATTCATCCATCCATCCATCCATCCGACATACCGACAGACTGACAGATTGTTCGACCGATAGACCGAGAGAGAGGCAGACAGATGGATAGATAGACAGACAGATGGATAGATAGACAGACAGACAGACAGACAAATAGACAGATAGGTAGAGAGGTAGATGGGTAGATAGATAGGTAGAGAGAGATATGGGTACGAGTCAAAATACAAGGTATGGATCAAGGCCCCGGGCCCACACACGATCCATACCCCCGATCCATACCTTGATCCATACCCTATGATACTGCATGATCCATACCCTTGATCCATACCCCTGATCCATACCCCTTTCCCGTTGAAGAACGGCTGATGCTGGCCCTAATGCTGCTTTTTATCCTAATACTGCTTCTGGTCCACGTACTGCTACTCCTGTTGCTACTACTGTTGCTACTACCGTTGCTGCTACTTCTGCCTCCGCTGCCTCTGCTGCCTCCGCTGCCTCCGTGCTGCTGCTGCTGCTGCTGCTGCTGCCTCATCTTCCTCCCAGGAGCTGCTGCTACTGCTGTCGCTTCTGCTGCTGCTCCTGCTTCTGGTAGTTGGACAAATGCAACTAGTTGACTAGCTACTAGCAATATTGCAAGTGCACGTTGGAGGCTAGTAAGGTCGGTTCGACTTCCACTAGGTGCTTCTTGTATTCTAGTGGCGCTGTGATTACAACTCCTTCTGTTTCTGCTTTGCCTGGCACGTGTAAAACTAGACTAGACTAGAAATACCCCGCTCTCTTCCTTCACAGCCATAGCGGGAAAGCCGGCCCAGATAGCGTGTCCCGATCCATACCCGTTCCATACCCGAACCCAGTCACGCCACAACAAATGCCAATATGAAAGTCCGTTTTTATTAATACGTGTGCTGCTGCTGCTGCTGCTTCTACTTCTACTACTGCTACTGCTACTACTACTGCTGCTACTACTACTACTACTGCTACTGCTACTGCTACTGCTACTGCTACTGCTACTGCTACTTACTACTGCTATTTACTACTACTACTACTACTGCTGCTGCTGCTGCTGCTACTGCTACTGCTACTGCTACTGCTACTGCTACTGCTACTGCTACTACTACTGCTACTACTACTACTACTGCTACTGCTACTGCTGCTGCTGCTACTACTACTACTACTACTCCTAAGCCTACCCCTGCTACTGCTGCTGCTGCTGCTGCTGCTATTCCTACTCCTACTCCTACTACTCATACTACTCCTACTACTCCTACTACTCCTACTACTCCTACTACTCCTACTACTCCTACTCCCACTCCTACTCCTAATTCTCCTAGTACTACTGCAGCTGCTGCTGCTACTACCGTTAGATTATTATTCTTTTTATGACTTTTACTAGTACTACTGTTACTGCTACTGCTATTTCTACTGCTACTGCATCTTCGCCTTCTATTGCCACACTGCTGCTGGTGCTGTCTGTTTTTTTTTTACTGCTCCTTCTACTAGCAGTGGTAACAGTTTAGCAGCAACAGTAGCAGGAGGAGAAGTAATAGCAAGTAGGAGATAGTAGGAGTATCGGCACACTTTGTATGCTATGATGAGCCCTTACGAAAGGGTACGGATCAGGCACCTTACGTAAGCACTCCCGATCCATAGTACGGATCACCGCGGAGCGATCCATACCCGATTTTTGACTCGCACCCATATAGAGAGATAGATGAGATAGATAAGATATATAGATAAGATAGATGGGTCAGTCTGTTTGTCTGTCTGTCTGCCGGTCTGTCTATATTCATATATTTTCCAAGTTGCCCACCAGAACGCGCACAATGGCAGACTCGTGGAGTTCAAGACATTCAGCATACTACCTCGTAGCGATCACGATCCCACCGCTTGCTGTACTGCTCATACCTAATTTTACCCGATTGTTCCAATTTGACCCCATTTGTCTCATTTTGCGTTGATTGGTCACACACAGCAGGGTAGTTTCCGGCAGAGTTCCAGACTGTTTCTTGTATTTTGGTGCGGGTCAGACAAAAGCGTATTTTCCCTTGTCGACCGCAGGACGCCAGTGGATATGCTGAGTACACTTTTAGAACAACAGGCCCTAAATGCCAACAGTGTGGAGAGTGTTGCAGGGTCTCTGCTGGGTGAGAGCTGACCAGTAACTGGTATCGGAGTGATAGATGGATTAGGAAAAACCGGGAAAAAAATGGAAACACTTACAGCTTGGCAGGGCTTGGATTTGCATGATCACTCTGCCCGCATCCAAGATGCATTCCACTCTTTTGCCAGGCCTGCCGCCATCAGGTGGTGTGATGACTGCGCGACCCTCAGGGGTTGTACCAACAGCTTGGCGGCCTTGGTTGCTTGGCCATTTTTGTTTGACAAGAAGTGTTTGTGGATCACAGGGTCGGTCCCAGGTGATCAGGTGGTCCACACTGTTTTCAGTCCGGTGGAGAATGAGACACAAAGCAAGACTTCTGCGAAGGCGTCCAACCTATCCGGCAATGCCCTGGAGACAGCAAGCGGCCCAAGCGTAAAATCCAAAGTGATACAGGTTTTGTTGCTTTTTATCTGAAGACCCATGGCAATACGGAAATGCATGGGTGCCCATGGGTGCCCTTCAGTGCTTCAGATACCAAACCAGGAAACTTTGCCTTCCACAGGCACCAGTGAAGCCAAGGAGTTCCTGTTTAGCATGACTGGCTGGGGAAGCGAAGATCGTCCTCTGACACGGCCTTAGATTCCTTAGATGCAGTCCTGATCCTGAAGTTGGAAAATGTTGGAAAGTTCATTGGAAAGGTAGACCTGAACAGACCTCAACCAACACTTACATACATTTATATAAGATATATAAGAGTATTTAAGACCAATGCACACTTGGGACATCTTTGGGCATATTTGACCTAGGGCTCTTGTTGATTGCGTTCAAGCATCAGGCGTTACCAGTTCAGCTACATCCAGGACTTTGAGTCTCAATTTGCCGCTGGTCAGCATAAGGGCCATCAGTGCTGGTACTTGTACTGGTATCTACGCATTCCTATCCATTTCAAAAGGTCAAGGGCGACACCATCTCAGGCAGAGCCTGTTGAGCTGACCATTGCTTTCTCCGACCGCAACTTCATCAAGACAAAGCACCTGGGCAGAAACCTATTCCATGCTTCCATGCCATGTGAAGGATTGACAATAGGCAGTGGAAACAGATCCCTGCTTTTTTTATGTTCATGTCATGCCACTTACTGATTGTCCCATCTCTTCGGTCGGCGCTTCGACATCGCGAGGGTTCTAGTGGTGAGGGTTTGATCATGTGCCAGGCTCCCCCAGGGTCTGGTGGGAAGCCAGAACCTGTTGAGACTCGTCTGGGCCTGATCCAGTGGTACAGATTTAATATGATTTAACCTCCGATTGCACGTTGGCCGCATAGCAAGCTCTCACAGCAAATTTAGTTGATTTAGCATGATTTGGCCAATTTAGCCTTCACCTGTTTGCGAGGTCGGAACCGTGAAGAGTGCTGTGGGCGCTGTTGCGTCTGGATCTCGATCTCATTAGCTTATTTTGCTTGAATATGACTTGAATCACACGAGGGCAGAAGCAGATAAGTAGAGGATGCAGAGGTGATTGGAGAGTTCCCAAGGACTGCCTATGTGGATGTCTCCGTGAACCCACCATCGCAAGCTGCAATCGACAGCTTAGCGGCAGAGGTGGTTCTCGGATTGTGCTTGTATCATCTATTCATGAATCCTATCGAATCCTGCTTCAGCTGGCCGAAGCAAACAAAGCGCTACGCAGAATGCAGTGCTCATATATAGAATGAATTGAATGACATGTTACAGTACTCAATGAAGCATATAAAACAACAATCTATTATATAATTATAATTTCTAATGCATACATACATACATACATACATACATACATACATACATACATACATACATACATACATACATACATACATACATACATACATACATACATGTAGATATATTAATAAATATAAATTATATTAAATTATAGCGCAGTAACTCCATGTAAGTCCAGGATGTCATTCTGCATGTGCCCATTTCTCCACAGGTGCCCAATCTCGACCCAGAGACGGCCATCGTCTACACAACTCTGTATCCAGCTTGCAGTCAGAAGTGTTGATGACGTCCCTTTGATGTCACGTTTGAATACGTTTGAAGTGGCTTGAAGTGACTTGACTTCTTCCTCCCTTTCTGTGATGTTGTATCCCTGTTGGGCAGTTGCATCTGGTCCTATGGCAATTGCACCACGTTTCGACCACGTTTTCAGGCTTGCAGAAACACCTGCTAGGAGCTGAGTCAAGATACAAGGGGACTGACGCAATGTATCACAATGTGAAGATGTTGCGCTCTATTCGAATCCCGTTTCATCCCCGTAGTGCATGGGAAAGGTTGCTGAAGTGCGGTGTAGTTCTGGAACATTCTGGACAGTCTTTGGAAGGAAGCATTGATTTCTATGACTTCCCGTGATGCAGCATGAGATACTAGTAGTGGTGCAAACAAAAAGAATGATGGACCCTCCATCCACATGAGGCAGTCTTGCCGGAAACTTTACCTCCATTGGCACAGGCACCCAAAAACGTTGGGAGTACTGAACAGCTGATGCCTCCGAGCCATTTGGGACCATCATCCGCATGTGTTGAACATCGGATATCATTGAGCACAGGTAGTTGAAAACAAGATGTTTGCATGGACCTTACTGCACTGCAGTGTCAACTTGATCAACACATGTCAATAGCATGCACCTGAGTGCCATTCTGATCATTGAGCAGATGTCCGACATGTGGCCTAGCCATTGATCAGGTCACTGATCGTGCTATCGCAAGAACACCAGAGGTTTCGCCTCTCCTGACTTCTCTCGCCCCATGCTTGTGGCATCCATAGGTGTGAGATGTGGCCTAGCTATGGGTTGTGTAGCCGTTGGCCGTTTTAGAAGCTTTGAACTAGGGCCTTTTGATGGGCTTTTGCTTATTTTTCTTTTCAGGTTCGACAGATAGTCATCATGATGCGGTCAGTTGCAAACCTGGAAGACAACATCCAACAGCAACATTTACCATTACTTTACAGACTTTACAGATTCAGTTTTTTGGCCTTGGAGGACAGCACTTCAGGCCTTCAGGCGCATAGCCACACTCAGCCATATGGGTCCCCATATGTCAGATCACGTTGGTAACAGTTTCAGCCAAGCCATGTCAGCCTGCGCTTGCGTGAGATTTGGTGAGTTATGGGACGGGCACATGCCAAGAAGCAACGTCTCTGCCATTCGGTGTCTCAGACATTCCAACAGCCACAATGGACAAAAATTGACCTACATTCAAACGAATCTGAGCTTGAAAAGCCTGAGCAAATCTTTGGGCATCAAATCGTGGCAAGTGCTAATGTGCTTTGGTGCATCGGTGGCTACAGGCCAGTTGAGCAAGTGAAAATATCTTTGATCGCATTGGATTTACATTCTCTACAGTGGGATGACTTGACGCCTGGGGAAGACAGTGTGGCACCCACTTGGAGATGGGGACACTCAGCATGTGTCCTGGAAAAACATGCTTTGAAAAGACCCACAGACTTCAGGGTCATGCTGTGCGGGGGCTTCAGCAAAAATTGCAATTTCAACGAGGTGTGGCACTTTTGCCCCAGTTCTGGTACCTTTGCCGAACCACCAATCGCTCTTCAACAACTCCCTATCCGCGGAGCTTACCATTCGCTCGTGCACGATGCTTTTTCCGACGAGGTGTACTTATTTGGTGGTCAACGCTGTGTTGGTGGCCCCTACATTTATTCCAACAGCCTCTCGGACAGGAAGGGATAGGTATAATGTCATGCAATGGTCAGATCAAAATGCTCAAAGGATCGAAGAGGGGATAGTGTGCGTTTTCCAATGGCAAACGCTCGATTGAACCCAAGGCGTATTTGTTGCGCAGCTGCATCGGCATCGATGTGGCTGGAAGGCAAATCGGGGGGGATGAGCAGAAATCAAAATAATTATAACTTATAACTTATAACATTTATACTAATTCATTGTCAGTCATCACTGTCATCACTTGCTGCTGAAGGAACTGCTCACTTCTGGTCAGAAACCTCAAGCCAGAGGACAGCATTGTGCGGTCATGCCTGCAAGAATTGGGACTCTCACAGGACATGCGCAAGCTGACAAACAAAGACGTCATTGATACATTTTATGAAATGTGTATATGGACCTGGGCCTACGCACCTTGATTACAAGGGTGGTCAAATCTTGCGCTCCAAGACTCTAAGACTCCAAGCAGAGATTTGCTATTCTTTCACCTGCGTCCTGTGTCACCGCACCTGATGTTGGCTACTACATGCTACTATGTGTGTAACCTTCTCCCCAAACAATTGAGGGGGACTGTAGAAACGCAATTTTTCAGCGAACCTTGTTCCAGGCCATGAGTCATGAATCCAACTGAGTTTTGACAAATTGACAAGACATGAATCTGCATTTGATTTTCCTTTGTTGTTGGGCTCATGGGTGAGGGAGAGGATCTTCGAAGAGTGGACTTTATTGAGAGCGGATGATATTTTACAGTATTCCTTTCTTTCTTCCTGCTTCATTTTACAGTCTTCCTTTCTTTCTTCCTTCCTTCCTTCCTTCCTTCCTTCACATTTTCCGTTCTTTCCATGTTCTCTGTTTTTTTCACCCGTTCTTTCAGTTCTTTTCGTTCTTTTCGTTCTGTCCGTTCTTTCCTTTCTTTCCGTCATTCAGTCTTCTTCTTCTTCTGCTTCATCTTCTTCTTTTGCTTCTTCTGCTCGGTCTTGTTAGTCTTGTTCTTGTTCTTCTTCTTCTGGTTCTTTTTCTTCTTTTTCTTTTTGTTGTTGTTGTTGTTGTTCTTCTTCTTCTTCTTCTTGTTCGGAACCCTTGTCATTATTTGGAGGTGATGCTAAGTTCAATACAAAAAGCTGTTTTAAAGGAGTGCTGGCTGGCTTTGGGGAGTCAAAAAATATGAGGAAGGTCCTTGACATGATTCAGTAGCATCGTCTATTAAGTATCTGGGTAGTTCAAGAAAGTTTCAGCTGAAAAATTGTTTGGGTAAAAAAGGGTATGTCTTGTCACGATGTAGTTTTACCTCAAGTGTAGAAACGGAATTGATCCTTTCGGAAACGTTGCCATTCTTTGGAAGTGGTGCTAAGCAAGATACAACAAGCTGTTGTAGACGGGTGGTGGCTTTTGGGATTCATAAAAGATCTTGGAAGTCGTCCCGAAAAAAATGCTGGAAAAAAACATGGCACATCCACTCATATCCACCCACCACTTAGAGGACACTAAATCATTGGGATTTCTTGCCACAATTCAGTCCCGTTCCACGAATTTGTGTCCAACTCTACTTGACACAGTGACATCAGTGACATCAGTGACACTGATTCATGTGGTTGGCTCGGTGGCTCGGGCTTGGATTCGAGCTTCCCCTTTGCATCTCACCCGTGGCCCCCAAGGGGCTTACCGCAGTACCGGTCAGTCGAAGATCGTAAGTTTCTCTGATCCTATAATATCCTATACCTTTTTTATCCTTTTTTGGTGAGCCCTACTTGTGTGCAGCTTTGGGTTCCCGTACTTTGGCAGGTTTTTTTTCCCCTTCAAAGAAGGTTTTTTCCTGCCCTACCCAGTGAGATGGTGGCATCTCAACATTCCATAGCCATCTTAAATTATCTGAAATTATCAGAGGGTACAATACATTTCAGCGATTTTTGCGGTGAATGTCGGCTTCCCCTTTAGTAGTGGCCCTTGCAGATACCCAAATGATCCCAAATGGAAGTGCCTTGCCATGCAGGGGCGCATATTTCCAATCAAATCCAGCTACCCACATTCCATTTTTATTTGGGATGCAAGCGCAATGGCTGAGTCGTTAGTTCAATTTCTTCATGAGATCGACCACACCATTTTTATATACTTTCTTCATGGAAGCACCGACAGACCATTGACACATTTCAAGTCTTTGTACTTGCGACTCATTGATTTGCAATAAATCAAACTTGGCCAAGCAATGCCAGGTAATCACCGAAAGTGGCACGATGGTGGTGTATGGAGGAGCACATGCCTCTTCGACTCTGCATGATGCAACCTGACGGCACTTGCAGAAAGCGATTTCGTTGCGATAGGAAATGATGAGACTAGCACGGAGTGAGAGAGTGCATGGCCGAAAGATTCAAGGTTTGGGCACTCGATGTCCGAAAGACTCCAGCAGTTTGGGCGGAGGCAGGGCAATGAAGCGCATTGCAGCGCATTTCAAGAGAAAGTCGCGGCATACTGCAGCTGCAGCATACTGGATCCCAGTGCATCGCAGTGCATCCCTTCATCCCACTTCATCCCACTTCATCCCACTTCATTCACCCGGATTTCCTGAGCCTTCACCGATGGTGATTTAAATCCTCAAGTCTTCAGCTCAGGTGAGACCATTCAATGGCCCTCCATGTGCTCCGCGCAGCTTTCCACCAAGAAACTTCCAGGTCCTGACAAAGTACCTGTTCATTTCACCCATGATTTTGGCAATTTTTTGCCTGTGCTTATGCGGGATATCTTAGCACTGCCATTTCAAGAGGATTTGTGGCACGCTCTAGATGTATGGATAGCATCAGCTAATGGGTTGGAGGGTTTTCAACTTCCAATGCAGAGCTTGATAAGACCAGATCCTCATGCAGGGCTTTAAGGCAACTGTTGCTGTGGGTGCTGCGGCAAATGCCCCATTCTATTTGCAGTCTATACTTGTAATATTTTGTAATTATTGTATGCCTTTGTCGTTTGTGAATGCTTCGCACATTTTGCTGGTGATGACGCGAGGGAACACCATATTGATGACAGAACACTCCACATATATAAACACTACTGTACGCACGACATGGACTCTGCAGATAGCATCTGGGCTGGCCATGCTTGGTGAATCTTTCAAGCCATGACTCCACACCGCCAGTCGTTTGACTCTGCTGCCTGGTCGCAGGGTGGGTGTGAGAGGGACAGTTTGAAGTTCCAAGCGTGTCCAACTGGAATGCATTGAAACATATTGAAAAGATTTGAAAAGATTTGAAAAGCAGCCCCAGGTTCTTGCTCAGTTGGTGGCTGTTCATCATCACGAGGTTCAGGCAAGCGGTCTGCATTGTTCACAGGTGATGCGAAAGGATGGAGGTCTGACCATGATTTGCAACGATGAACTGGGGACAGACTGTTCTAATAGTCACCGTGAATGTGGTCAACACATTTGAACACACACAAACGCAAACCGCCACAAAACAAGGGTTTATCGGTATACATCAAGATGTCTATATTACAATACGTATATAATTATATAATTATATATATATACACGTTTATATTGTAATTATTTTGATGCATGCATGCATAAATACGAATAGATACACACACGCACACACACACATATACATATATATGCACATAAAATATCATAAAATCACGGACAAATAAGATATATAATATATAATATATAATTAATATATACAAATAAAATGAACTCAGCACTTTGGCGGCCAGGCTTTGAGGCGGCAGCTTGACCAAGTCATTCTCCCCGAGGTGCTACCAACAAAAACAGCAACTCTTTGAAAATTCAATAATAAAATATAATAAAATTCACTTATACAATCTTATGCATACAGAACATTACAGAACATTTTTTTTTTTGTCATGAATCATTAGAATGGTGGCACAAGTTTGCAATACAGATTGCGCAGCCGAAATCTTAGGAGTCTCTCATAGTCTCTCCCCGAAGCCAGGCGACTGGCTGCAGCGACGTGGCAGAAGAGGCCGTTGGCGAGGCTCTGCTGAGCAGACCCTCGATTTTTGGCTGCATATGATTTTGCATGATGCTTCCAACAGCTCAAAAGTGCAGTTCTATTTCTAGATTTTCTAGTGTGCATTGGTTCTAACTGCCATGTTGTGACATGCGTTTGGTTTTCTCAGTCTTTTTGGACCGGATGCAAAGAGACAACGGCTAGGTTCTGCAGGGCTCAGTCAAAACTGGGCTTTGCAGATCCATGGGGAGTCTTGGCAGCATCTTAAGCCAGGTACAAGAAGATCGCGTCTCTAAATTTCAATTAATTATATAATATTAATTATATAATATTAATTATATATTAATTATATCGATTTAGATGATCTATTGTGATCTTGGATGTTCAGGTGGTTGCAGCATGTGGCAAAAGATGGACCCAACCTCTCTCGTTCTGAAGTTTCAGCTCCCTTCATTAGAATCCATTACAGGCTCGTACATCGCTATGAGAAGTGACAACCGCACAACCTGAAGACACGCTTTACACGCTACTAGTAGCCGCCATTTGCACCAATTGCCGCAAACTCTTGAAATCTTGGAGGAGTATTGCTAGATGTGCTTGCACACCGTTGCATGCTTCCACTCCAGTGCATGCTTCGTTTGAGAAACATCAACCTGGTTTCATTTGGTTTCACTGTCAGACCTTCCTTTTGACATCTTTTGACATAGATCCTCAGAGCGTGAGGTCCGCGCTCAGAACAAGAACCAGCAGTTCTTCCATGCGGGGAGATCACAATTGAAGCCTTGGAGACAGATGAAAGTGTGCATAGTGTGCGAAGCGATTTGGCGGAGGCGAGGCGCCGAATTGCGGAAACATGTGGAAACACTTGGAAACCTCAAGCCGTGACTTGTAAAAGCTGTCGTAAATCAGATGCGTATACCGTATAGAGGCTATAACACCGCCAACTATCTATCACTACGCATTGCCGCCTGCAGCTGATTTTGTTCAGTCACATATGCATCGCGTAATCATGTCATGCAGGAGACGGGCAACAATGATGAGTTGCTTGGAAGCACTTGTTTGCAGAGTCAAAGTCTGAGACAGAGTATAGCATGGAAGTCTGGAAGCATTCCAAGGACAATGCGGGCGCCAGCTCAGGACACACATATTTACGCGCATTGTTAATGTACATTTTGTATACATTAAAACAATCTATATATTATCATTATATACCTATATATATGTATATATATATGTATAGCATATATACATTCATATGCCCGCGCACAGATATTTGCACAGGATATCCATTGTTTTGTTCATTGCGGGGTGGGCTGCCAGCATGTCAGTCAGCACCAAAGAGCTTCGACAGGAAAGTAGAGTGGCAAGACTGAAGCAGGCCCTGGTGCTGCAGAGGCTTAATGAATTTGACGTACCGAAGATCACCGAAGCTGTGAGTATGGGACGAGAACAGGCACTCCAGCAGAACGTTGAGCAGGTTGGTCTCAAGAGGAAAAGCAGGACACTGGGACACTGACAAGTCCGGCAATGGGTTGCTTGTATTGTTCACCTCCAATGCAACATGCGCGTCATTTCTACGGTGCCCCAGTTGATGGAAGAAATTGCTTGATGTATTCCATCTGCGAATAAATGGGTGAGCTTTGCTCGGTGCCTGAAGGAAAAGGATCCTAGCATTATCTCGCTCTCTCACCATTGAGACCGAGGGCAAGAGTGAAATGAGCTTGAAGCGCATAGTCCAGTCTGAGCCCTAGTGACCTTCACGCGAGAGCCTGAACATCAAACGGGACCGTGCAACTGCTCAGAATTGAATAATAGCTGACAGATGCCGACAGATATGATATCAAATGGCAACGACGCGAATTTGGTAATGATACGCCTGTCAGACCAACACCAACCGCCAATGTTGAACCTGCTAAGAATGGAAGAACATGGAAGAACATCATGTCGGAATGGCACTAACAAAAGATTCTGGTGGCATCTGGTGGCTGTAGAGTCCGTAAACGCCGTAAAATGTACAGCAATTGAAAGAGCGTGGAGTGGCCTCATCCAGCACCAGCCTTCCAGCCACAACATGACATTACACCGAACATCACCAAACATTGATGTCAACAATACATAACAATACGGGAACCCCACAATGGACATGCCCCCCTGACACATTAGTTCTGGGATGTTCTGGGCATTGGGCCAATGGCTCTCCTTTAGCCCTTGGCTAAGCTCTCGGAGATGCCGATGGAGAGAGAGAGAGAGAGAGACATGCTCCCATGGCCGCCCATGGCCCAGACACGCGCGCCCGATTGCATCACAAGATACTTACTGTTTGATCATCGTTGGACATAGTAATGTTTGACCATGTAGGACCAAAAGAAAATAGACACTGTCGAGAAAGGACAGTTCCACTTCCAATTCTGAATAATCATGAATAATCAATGATTATATAATTTAATATTGTATGACGTGCCCAGCAGACGAACCAGCCAAGTTTCAGCTTTGGCTCGCCTTCATCAGAGAGAGAGAGAGGTCCCACAGCCCTACATAGGCGAGCAGCAAAGATAGAGGTGGTGCAGGAAAGCAGCACAGCCCGTGATTGTGGCCTTCCAGCACATGATAGCACATGTACAATGTCGGAAGCAGCCACAAACGGTAAAGAGCATTGGGCACTGATGCAATGGAGAGTTCAGCTGAAGCCAGTGGAAAGAAACCAACTGTAGCTCTGACCATGGTCTGACGACAAAATACTGTAGGTGCGAACTTGGCAGGCTTACGCAAGGAGAAAGCTGAGCCAGATGATGTGGCAAGAGTTCATCTAATGTGTATGCACGGCATTGCACGGCATTGCGCAGCCCAGATCTCGCTTATTGGATCATGAAGGACTTGCAGAGTGCGAATCTAAACCTGGTTGTTGCCTAAGGCATCCCGTCTTCGACAGCTTTGCCGCAGTCCCTTGGATCGCTTGCACCCTTGCGCTCAGATGTAATTTAAAATACTCTAAACTTTAATGGTTTGATATATTCAAAAAATGATTTCCTGTTCTCCTTGGATTCCTCAAACATCACCGGTGACCTTGTGCGTCCCCGAATCCTGAGGTGATGATCATCTTGAATTCTTTCCTGATGGCATGGGAAGCCGAGACACTGACCATTTCACTGACGAATCTAGGCTGAATATGGCTGCTTTTTTGCTGAATTAATATGCAGGTGAGGAGACCTTAAAGCAACTCCAGCACCAGCTATTTAACTGCATTTCATTGTCTCCTTTCGATCCAAGGACGCCCGATGTGTTGTCAAATTTGATGCTGGCCTGTCCCTAGTTTGCAAGTGACCGAAAACAGTGATGGCATGTCATGGCCCAGGTGTCCCAGGTGTATGTCTTCGTAAATCACACTACTACATTGACATGTCATGATATGTCATTCAGATTTGGTTAGAGCATGTTACAGCAATGCTGAGCTGCCAAGGTAATGTCTATTTCATTTTTGCGGTTACCTCAGTCTGGTGACGATTACGACAGCCCTGGAAGCAATATAAATTGAAGCAATTGCAATTGCCACTCTGAAGATCTCTGAAGCTGCAAGATCTGCAAGGAGGTCATTTTGCGCCTCTTGGGTCTTCGACGGCGTTTTTTCACTGAAGAAAGCAGGACAGCCCACAGCTCCGACACAGCGACAGTTCAGCTGACTCCGCTCCTGTGCTCCCCATTCATTCCCCTTCCATTCTCCATCGCTGACTTGGCGCAAGGAGTTGGAACTTGTTTGATTTGGCACTCGCAGCTCTGTGGCTGGCTGCAAGATGCGCTGCAAGATGCAAGCAGTTGATAGCAGTTCTACATTGAACTGTAAATAGATTCAGACACTTCTGCATGAGTCATGCATTCCTGTGTTGTTGCTATAGTCTCTTTCTCCTGTGGAGTTTGAAAGCTGCTGAGCTTTCGTCCATAGTTCTCCTCTTTCAAGATTTTCAAGGTCATTGATCGATATGCTGCTACTGTACAATGATGAGCAAGTGCGAGCGACAAATGCTACTTACTTGGCAAATCTTGGCAAAGTTGGCAGCGAAGCTGTTTATATACATCTAGCATATCTAGCAGCCGGCAAGCCGTGTCATTGGGTTGCCATTCGATCTTCATTGATCTTCAAGGAACAATGCACATTCCAAAGGCCTATTTCAGAGGCAACCATGTCATGATGTCATGATCATGTCACGTATTGATCATACTGTCACGGTAGCTCAAATCGCTCAGGTGGTTGCTGGAGCAACTTGGCTTTGTAAATCTTTGCAAGTCAGGGATGGGTTTTCCCAATAAAAAGCAGATGGAAGATCATTCCTTCGCCGACTTAATCTGGCGAGATTGGTATAGACTTGGAGTGGATGGCCTGGGAGTACATTGGCCCAGGTCAAGACATTGAAGATGCTCCGAATAATTCGAGTCTTCCGAGTCTTTCGCTTCTCTTCAGCACTTGCCCGTGTAGCTCTGATGACACTTGTCTGACATGGTGATCAGATTCGGGCACTTTGTCGTTAGAAACAAAGGCTTGGCACTGAGCACAACTCTTGTGGAAGATTAAACTACAAAACGGGATGCCATGCTCTCTAGTGGCACCATTTAATTAAATCCATTTCGTTGCTGCAATTTTTGCATAATCTGGTTGGATTGCCATTCTTTTCTAGTTGTTTCTTCCCTCTTTAGTTCGGTCATTTACTCTGTAGAATCCTTGTCACTTGCCGATTCCCATGCTAGTGTTGATCCTGTGTTGTCCTGTTTAAGTTTAAGGGTGAGACAGTCAGGAACACAGCCACAAAACATGAAAGAACAGGGAACAGGAACATACACAATTACCAGTAATACCGCACAAGGCGGTGGCGGAAGTTTCAAAAATAGGAAACCTATAGGAGACGTTGGTTGTTGTGAATCACGGATGGCACAGCGAATCCACTGATGGACCGAAAGGCTGTTGGAGTTGTGTTTTTTGGAGTGGTTGCAATGGTTGCAGTGGTCACCTCACCACAACTGCTGGATGTAGTGTGGTGTAGTGCAGTTGTAGTTGCGGTTGTACATTGTACTTAGTATCACGGTGTAGTGGAGTTGTAGTTTTAAGTTGTAGTTGTAATGTAATGTATATAATTAGTGTAGCGTAGTTGCAGTTGTAGTTGTGGTGTGGTGTGTTTAGTGCATATTAGTCTAGTGTATTGTAGTGTACTGTAGTGTTGTGTACTGTAGTGTGGTATAGTGTAGTGTAGTCTAGTGTAGCGTACTGTAGAGTAGTGAACTTGTAGAGTAGTGTAGTGTAATTAGCGTAGGAAATCGTAGTTGCAGTTGCAGTTGTAGTGTAATATACTGTAATTAGTGTAGTGTAGTGTTGTGTAATGTAGTGTAGTTGCATTTGTATTTGTAGTTGTAGTGTGCTGCGATGTAGTTTGTGTAGTGCAGTGTAGTGTAGTGTATGTGTAATTGTAGTTGTAGCTGTGGTAGTAGTAGCTGTTGTTGTAGTTGTAGTGTAAGTAGTGTAGTGTAGTGTAATTAGATGCAGTTAGTGTAGTGTAGTGTAATTAGCGTTGTGTAATGTAGCGTACTGTAGTATATTTGTATTTGTAGTAGTGGTGTGGCCTAGTGGTAGTTGTAGTTGTACTTGTCTATCTATCTATCTGTCTATCTGCAAGCTTGAAAACGCAGCTATTCTGCGAGACTTCCTCGATTTTCGAAGGTGACAACATGAAAAACGAAGCAAATCTGAGAGATTTCCTCAATTTTCAAAATTGACAACATCAAAAACATATCAATTCTGCGAGACTTCCTTCAAAAATGGAAAGTTAACTGCAGAGCTGACGGCCTCGTGCCAATGCGTCTTGCGATTTTTCCACTCCGTCTGTGTAAAGTGCTGCGCCTGCCACGAAAAAGTGATGCCAGGTCATACAAAGTGCTGCATGTGTCATCTTCCCAAAACTGAAGATCCGATGCTCCAAAATGCAACCTCTTTCAGGAAATCAGCGCCCTGACCTCCTAACATCTCTGATGAACATGTCTCTTGCACTGCGCCTGCCACTCAAAATGCATCTTTCCAGATCCTCTTCAAAAGTTCCACGCGTGCCAGCAGGTTTGAAACTGCCACAGAACGCCCACGTTTTGCTCATTGTTGGCAAGGTGCAAAATCCCGTGCGCCGGCCACGCGAAACGACATCTGAACGTCCAAAAGTGCTTCGCGCCACAATGGCGTGTACTTTTTCGACATCTCAACTTCCAAAAGTGTTCCGAGAATGGTGTGTTTTGTGCATTTTGACTTGGAAATGTGCTTCGCGCCACAACGGCGCGCACTAGCCACAAATCATTGGGAAAGCGCAGTGTTTCGCGACTTTGCCACCTTTTCGCACACCTGCATCTTCTTTCTTCTCACCCTTTCTCTTCTCTGATCTTCTCTCTTCTGCTCTTCTCTTCTCTGATTCTTCCCACCTCTGCTTTTCCATCTGTCCATATTGTCGGAAGTTTGACTTCTAAACTTCCTTCACTTAATTATCCCAATTTTAAGGATAACATGAGCATCGAGCACTTCCCTGGAACTTGCCTGGCAAACATGTTGTACATGGAGGCACTCTCTAAGCAAGGTGACTGAAAGGGCACAGCATGTAAATGTGTCTTACAAGCGCTAAATTGCAATTCTGCGCAGCACAAGGACTTTTCCATTTGAGCCGTACTTGCTTGCTTGATGTCTTGTTCGTTGTATGCGTGGAGTTGCCAAGGATAGTAGATTCAATGCTCGGAACCCAGAGTTGAATGCTATGGAAGTCTCAGAACGTTTCAGACATGCAATGCGATATTGATATGCTTAGGAAGTCGCTACTTTGGGCCCTTATCATGCTGGAATCTTTGATGCACTTAGCTCTGCAATGCTCTGCATGTTTGTAGGGATTTTCTTCTCAAAACCTTGTGACTTGTCAACCATCTTTGTTGTCGTGCAATCTCGTTACCCTGCGGCAATAGCGGCAGTGGGATCCTGTCGGCCTGTCTGGCAGGCCATTGTTGTGTACGTGTTTGCGATCTCTTTGACCACTGGTGCCGCTGACTGGTCCAAAGCTGTGAAGCTTGGCTGGGTGAGAATTTTGAGATAAAGTGCCTCAAAGTCCCTGAAACATGTTGAGATCAATGGGCCTTTCGAAGCATTGCGGGGTTGCAAGGCGCTGCAACACGTAAATTGAATAAGACACACTGTTGATTTTTGGAAGTGAACTGCAATGACGATGTGGTTGTACATGCCTGATAGAATCCTGAGTCCATCATCCTTGATAAACAGGTGAAACCAGGTCCAAATCATTAATCGGCAAGGTGGTTCTTGGGTTAGCCACATCCCATCGCGGAAATGGAAAGACATGATTAGGCAGGTACGTCGATCCAGCGTCCCGGATCGATATCACAGAATGTCATAGCCGTCTTCGTTGGCTGCAGAACTATGACATTCCCTGCAGCCCCCTGCTGTTAAGTAGTCTTTGGTCTTTGGCGCATGAATTCGGAAAACATAACGTGCATAGTCTTTGGCGCATGAATTCGGAAAACATGACGTGCATAGTCATCAAATGTCCAGTTGTAGTTTTCTGCATGTGAATAGCAGTGTACACACACACAAAGGCCTTCACATGAAAGGCAAATTCTGAAAGACTGCCTAATGAAGCAAGCAGATCACGTCAATATAAGCAACGTTGAACTCATTCGAAAATGAAATTCATGCTTGGGATTAGGTGTATACGCACCTGCATCTTCATGGACAGGTCTTTCCAAAGAAGGCACTCTGAGGTAGCGGCGTGTAGAGCAAGTAGACCACGTAGATCAAAGAAATCGCGATAAATAAAGTCGAAATGGAAAGGACATGGTTGGATTAAAAGGTGTTAATTGTTATTGGCGAAATGATTGAATATGATGCAATCCAAAGTTTGTATTAGCGAAATAATTGAATATGATGCAATCCAAAGTTATCGTGCCCTTGTCCCTCACGAACATCAATTGTTTGTTGCAGATTGCGCAACACTTTGCGTGTGGAGAGCGGTATACACATATATCCATATGTCTTCATAAGGAAGGTGACACTTCTGGGTTGCCGACGCGTGGAACAAATAGAGCAAGGACAGTATAACTTTGGAGTGTTAAAAAGTGAAGATAACTGCACTTCAATTGAAACATGGATACCACGAAATGAAATGGACACAAATCGATTGTATTCTTGTTCTTCCACAAATCCGTTTAAAATGAACGTTTATTAGTTGTCTATGGACGAAGGGCAGAATGCGCCAAAAACTGAGATTCCGACGCGTAGAACACGTAGGTCAGGTGGTTGAGATAGAACGCAGTGATGAAAACAGGGTAAAATGGATAAAATTATTTTAAAAGATTCTAAAAACAAAAAAAAACAAAATACAATAAAAAAAAACAAAAAAAAAAAAATTAAAAAAAAACCAAAACAAAAAAAGAACAAAATGGATTGATTTTTTAAAATCACAGTTATATAACACTTATAACCACTTAAGCCAGAGTGGGGGCAGTTTTGACCGTGAAACCATTATAGAGTAGAACAACGGAGTAAAAAAATATAAAACTAAGCTGGAGAACTGAAAATAATCAATTACGGAAAAACAAATATCACACTGCGAGCCAGGCGTTTTGGGTGGGATGTTGCAGAAAAACGTTTGAACAGTTGCAACAGTTGCAAAGTTGCAATTGGAATGAAAAGCACAAAAACCAAAATGCAGCTACAACGGCTTCTTTTCAGTCAAACGGTGTCAATTGTTGTCTGGTCCATTTGTGTCCAAAACTGCGGGCAATCGAAATGAGCTGAGGAATGCATTCGCGGTATCTAGGTTCCTGAAGGGTATGAAGGGCGAGCAGGTCTTGAACTTGAGGAAGTTGAAGTTCACGAGGAAAGGAGTGGTAAAAGAGCGGGATTCTTGTAGTGGTGGTGGAAGAGGGAGAACAAGGTAAGGAGGAGGGCGGGCGGTGGAGGGGGGAGGGAGTGAGGCGGAGGGAGGAGCAGGGTAGGGGGCGGGAGGAGGATGAGGTGGGGGGGGGGGAATAGCTCGTTCTGTGGTTTCTATCTTTAGTGTTGTGCGCTCGTTTTTTTTGTACGGCGTTGTTGGTCTTTTCCTTGAGACGTTTTCTCGGTTTTTTTTTAGTTTTTTTTCTAGACGTGTTCGAGCAATGAGACCTGTATACATGGAGCTTCTAGGTCCAAAAACCAGCGGAAGTGCGTATCACTGTGTCCCAAGGCAATACCGATGTAATGGTACGTTGATGTGGATTGATGTTGAATCCAAGTGCATCAAAACCCTGTACTTCTTCCAAAAGAATGGGCGAGGTGTAGAAGTCCAAATTCCAAAAGCAAGTTTGTCGAAGGCGATCAGTGAGTTGTTGTGGACCCAAAAGCAGACGGTTGTCAACATAACGAAAGGAACTAAAAAGTTTTCCAGAAAAAATGGCTTGTCCAAAAGGCATGCTGTAGGTGTGCTCTCGATGTAGGGCAACTAGTGAACATACAACCGGGGCCCACTGTGAGCCCATAGATGCGCCTTGTATCTGTCGGTAGCTAACACATCCCAGTGAAAATAAGCTATGGCGAAGGAGGTACTTCACAAGACTATGGTCTCAATTATTGGATTGGTTTGAAGTGTTCGCTCAGTAGAAAACCTCGAAAACATGAATCAAGATCGTACACACATCTGCAGCGATAAGGCCCCTACCGTGTTTGACATTCTGCTTGGTTCGAGCATCACAAACTATGTGTGTCCGCACACTTTTGTGATAGGTCTTCCTATATTCTAGATCTCTTCAAATTGATCTCTTGTCCTCACAATTGTAAATTGATTTGAAAGAGAAGGTGGAAACTCATAAAATGACAGTAAGAAGTAGGGTTCCCGGCCAATAAAATCCTTCGGCACATGGCCACCTTCGCCCTATGGGCACCATTCGCCCGTTGGGCACCCCCTTCACATGGAAGGCAAATTCTGAAAGACTGCGTGTAGAGCAAGTAGACCACGTAGATCAAAGAAATCGCGATAAATAAAGTCGAAATGGAAAGGACATGGTTAGATTAAAAGGTGTTAATTGTTATTGGCGAAATGATTGAATATGATGCGATCCAAAGTTTGTATTAGCGAAATAATTGAATATGATGCAATCCAAAGTTATCGTGCCCTTGTCCCTCACGAACATCAATTGTTTGTTGCAGATTGCGCAACACTTTGCGTGTGGAGAGCGGTATACACATATATACATATGTCTTCATAAGGAAGGTGACACTTCTGGGTTGCCGACGCGTGGAACAAATAGAGCAAGGACAGTATGACTTTGGAGTGTTAAAAAGTGAAGAGAACTGCACTTCAATTGAAACATGGATACCACGAAATGAAATGGACACAAATCGATTGTATTCTTGTTCTTCCAAATCCGTTTAAAATGAACGTTTATTAGTTGTCTATGGACGAAGGGCAGAATTCGCCAAAAACTGAGATTCCGACGCGTAGAACACGTAGGTCAGGTGGTTGAGATAGAACGCAGTGATGAAAAACAGTAAATGGATTGATTAAATCACAGTTATATAACACTTAAGCCAGTGTGTTGCAGTACCGTGAACCATATAGAGTAAAACAACGGACGTAAACTAAGCTGGAGAACTGAAAATAATCAATTACGGAAAAACAAATATCACACTGCGAGCCAGGCGTTTTGGGTGGGATGTTGCAGAAAAACGGGTGAAGCCTTTCTCCTCGGTTTCTGTTTCTCCCTCGGGGTTCCGGGTTTGACATTGTCGTGCGTCCTTGGCTTGCCGGATTGCCTGCACAATCCGTGCGGGGTCCTTTCAGGTGTCGTTACCGCTCTGGTGTGTGAGATTGGTTTGTTTATTTGAACAGTTGCAACAGTTGCAAGGTTGCAATTGGAATGAAAAGCACAAAACCAAAATGCAGCTACAACGGCTTCTTTTCAGTCAAACGGTGTCAATTGTTGTCTGGTCCATTTGTGTCCAAAACTGCGGGCAATCGAAATGATCTGAGGAATGCATTCGCGGTATCTAGGTGCCTGAAGGGTATGAAGGGCGAGCAGGTCTTGAACTTGAGGAAGTTGAAGTTCACGAGGAAAAGTATTTTGTAAAATTAGACGTGTTCGAGCAATGAGACCTGTATACATGGAGCTTCTAGGTCCAAAAACCAGCGGAAGTGCGTATCACTGTGTCCCAAGGCAATACCGATGTAATGGTACGTTGATGTGGATTGATGTTGAATCCAAGTGCA
This sequence comes from Cladocopium goreaui, assembly GCA_947184155.2. Taxonomy (NCBI): domain Eukaryota; class Dinophyceae; order Suessiales; family Symbiodiniaceae; genus Cladocopium; species Cladocopium goreaui. The sequence goes on from CAMXCT020000028.1 coordinate 199,628, forward strand.
TCAAAACCCTGTACTTCTTCCAAAAGAATGGGCGAGGTGTAGAAGTCCAAATTCCAAAAGCAAGTTTGTCGAAGGCGATCAGTGAGTTGTTGTGGACCCAAAAGCAGACGGTTGTCAACATAACGAAAGGAACTAAAAAGTTTTCCAGAAAAAATGGCTTGTCCAAAAGGCATGCTGTAGGTGTGCTCTCGATGTAGGGCAACTAGTGAACATACAACCGGGGCCCACTGTGAGCCCATAGATGCGCCTTGTATCTGTCGGTAGCTAACACATCCCAGTGAAAATAAGCTATGGCGAAGGAGGTACTTCACAAGACTATGGTCTCAATTATTGGATTTGGTTTGAAGTGTTCGCTCAGTAGAAAACCTCGAAAACATGAATCAAGATCGTACACACATCTGCAGCGATAAGGTCCCTACCGTGTTTGACATTCTGCTTGGTTCGAGCATCACAAACTATGTGTGTCCGCACACTTTTGTGATAGGTCTTCCTATATTCTAGATCTCTTCAAATTGATCTCTTGTCCTCACAATTGTAAATTGATTTGAAAGAGAAGGTGAAAACTCATAAAATGACAGTAAGAAGTAGGGTTCCCGGCCAATAAAATCCTTCGGCACATGGCCACCTTCGCCCTATGGGCACCATTCGCCCGTTGGGCACTCCTTCGGCTTATGCCACCCTTCAATTGTCCTTGACCCCCCTTCGGCTATTGCCATCACTTCTAGCAGCCCCTATGGCTACTCGCTCAACTTCTGCCTCCGTAGAGGGCGGATTCGGCACACTATGCCAAGATTGTTCTTCCCCATTAGGGATGATGAGGTCATGGTCTGTATAGGACACATGACTAATGCACACTGTTGATTTTTGGAAGTGAACTGCAATGACGATGTGGTTGTACATGCCTGATAGAATCCTGAGTCCATCATCCTTGATAAACAGGTGAAACCAGGTCCAAATCATTAATCGGCAAGGTGGTTCTTGGGTTAGCCACATCCCATCGCGGAAATGGAAAGACATGATTAGGCAGGTACGTCGATCCAGCGTCCCGGATCGATATCACAGAATGTCATAGCCGTCTTCGTTGGCTGCAGAACTATGACATTCCCTGCAGCCCCCTGCTGTTAAGTAGTCTTTGGCGCATGAATTCGGAAAACATAACGTGCATAGTCTTTGGCGCATGAATTCGGAAAACATGACGTGCATAGTCATCAAATGTCCAGTTGTAGTTTTCTGCATGTGAATAGCAGTGTACACACACACAATATCACCACCCCTTTAAGGCAACTTTAATGGGGGGGGGGACCATGCCAAAATGTAAGACATTTTTTGGGACCCCCCCTTACATGTAAAATTGGTCGCTGAACGTCCCCCAGGTGTCGTTTTTGTATGGAGGGTCTTCAAAATACCTTCAAAAACATCTTGAAAAATGTATAATAGCTTACATTTTGGGTACGTTCCCCCCGCTTAAAACAGTGGTGATCATACTATATATATATAAATAAAATAATAGTACTTAGTAGTAGTAATAATAATGATATTAGCAATAGCAATAGTAACAATAAATATACAATATATAATAATAATAATAGTAGTAATAACAATAATGCTACTAATAATAATTATTAGAATGGATTACATAGGTAAATTCATGCAATTTCTATCAATTTCTACTGGTGTCTGTGGTTTGGTACCAAGAAGCTGTGATTTCGAGACCTTCATACAACAGTTATCAGTCTTTGTCTGACCGAGGGTTGGGGTTGACAATCCTGCATGGCTTGAGCGGAGGCCTCAAGAGGAAGGGCTCTGATCCAAAAAGTGAAGTCTTTCAGAGCGGAGCCGGATGTGCGATAGAAAATGATAGAACATGATAGAAAATGATAGAAACTAGTAGAGTTATTTATCAATTGAAATCAGTTTGAATTTAGGTTGGTTGAAGCAAGCGCAGATCCAACGCTGGTGCAGATGCACAAGCGCTTTGGATCTTTGGCCAAGACAGTGTGGTCCTAAGCATGTGCGAGCACATTGAGCATCCATGGCACTTGCGAAGGCCCACAGCCAAGAGAGAATAGAAAAACATAGAAAACAACATCATCAGAACTCTTGCTGATTTCAGAACTCTCAAGTCACATGCAGCCACATTGCACCTGCGAAGGCGTACACCTTGGTGCAGGCCATGCTCGGTGGCATCAGCTGGGGTGAGGTCTCAGATTTGCTAATGGAGATCGATGTGACTCTTGGCTTCGTGGACTATGACATGTCATGAATTGTCATGATATTTCGATGAACATGGGTGAAATTCGGATGTGACGAAGTGTTGAACATGTTGAACAGCATTTGAACAGGGGTGAAGAGCAGCTGAAACAGCTGTCTTCAGCTGTCTTCTTTGTGTTTCTGGTCCTGTCTCTGCCTAGATCATCTCTAAGGATCTCCCCTGCACTTCTCCTCCTGTATGTTGCATTTACCATGCTTGCAGTCCGATGCTTGGTCTTTTGTGGAACCGCATGGAACTGCTGTTTGTGAGCGACTTGGTGGTGCTGTTAGACATCACTCAGTCAGCGTCAGATCATCTCACCCTTGGCCTGAGGTTCTCAATGTGATCACAGGATCCGCTTGATGTCTACTCAGCCCATGTCAGCCCATGCCATTTCAACAGCTTTACCAAGAGTGAATCGCAGCAGGGAACACCGGAATACACAGCCGAGCTCGTGCAGGAGCCTTTGTCGATAATGCCTTGCAGTTAGCAAGCCAACAACGTGACTTTCAAATCGAAGAGCAGATGGAGACAAAGGACCTGCTTCTGCGTTACACAGTTAGCTTTATTTTAATTTCTATGTGTTGCAGTTTGACATTCAATTTTGATTGGATGATGCGGTTCTGTGACCATATGTGACCATTGATCCACAGGGAGCGCCTGCAGGAAGAGTATATCCGCCAGATCAAGGCACTCTTCAAGACCCCTAGCTCCAATCACAGCACTTTTTGTTTGAAGCAGTGGTATATAATTGTATATAGCTGCTCGCTGTACCTGAAGCTTATATATCACTGGCTGTAGCATTATCCAGCATTGCCTTTACTTTGTTTGAGGACCATTGATGATGATGGATCGGGCGAAGTAAGCCGTTCCGAGTTAAGGCCGGCAGATTGTCGAAGACTCTCACCTGCTTCCTCGTGGCAGATTTTCTCAACATTTCCATGGAACCCAACGCCTTGCCTGAGGGAAATGCTGGAAGATGCAACTCTGGCTGCGTACTTCCGTGTTTTGGGCTTTGATACAAACGATGCGGACCGAGAGGGGAGGGACATGACAGGGCATGCTAGACAGGACCCCCTCACAACCCTGCAGTAAGACTGCAGAACAAACCTCACTTTGCGACATTCTGCCCATTGTATGCCCATTGTGTGTTTGGAAGGTTTGTTGCCATTTTAAGCACAGGTATTTGCAGGATTTTGTAGGTGACCACGGGTGTCTTTTCCTCGTCCTCCACAGTATCAGAAAAGATCCCGAACTACCAGGTAGTATGAAGCCATGAAAGATCATGAAAGTGACTGCAGTTATCACAAGCGATTCACCCCAAGTCACCGCAAAATCGAAAGTTCAGCAGCTCTTGAGCAGGACATGTTGTTCGACTTGCTGGACACTGATGAGTCGGACTCAATCAGCATGCAGGCCGGCAACAGACTGTATTTCAGCATATTTCAGCTACTTGTATGACGTGCTGTGACTATGACTGAGAAACTTCAACCATGGCAAGTAGGAGTTTAACAACCTCTCAGCGGCCTTCAGATCTTCCAATACTGAAATCTACTAAAATGGTCTAGGAATGTCTAGGAATATTCTAGGAATGAAATGGTCCATGGATACAAAGCGGTCCACAACAAGTCTTTAATATTCAAATGTTCTACGGCTGCATACCTGTCTATATGGTAGTTTATGGCGAGTAAAGTGGTTGACTGTAGGCGCGTACAGTTATCCTATTGCAATTTTTGAAGGGTAAGCTGGAAGTGATGGGTTTTCTAGAATATGCCATGTTTCAGGGTTTCGCACCAAATCCAAAAGCAGGGCCCTGTTGAGACTAAAGTGATTTCCAGTAAGCGGCTCTGCTCCATCTGAAATCTGGTGCCTATTCACATGCCCATCTATTCAGGTGCCGGTTTTGTGCTTGTGCATATTATATATACGCATAATATATGTGTGTGTACATACAAGGCCGAACAAACACAGATTCTTCCACCACTGGTTCTCTTAGGTTTGCTCCTCAAGCGGCCCATGTATCTCATTGTTGATTCCATTTACTTCCGCATAGTTTAAATACAGCTGCCAACTTAACTAACAAATAATTTCATGAAACACTTTTCTTTTCAAGATTGTTGTTTCCTTTTCACCCCATCCCATGCCCAATCCTCGAAAAGCGCTGCCCATGTCTGTCTTGTTTGCCACAGATGTTCATTGTGTCCAGTGCCCATCCCTTTCCATTTGATGCTCATTGAAATCCATTGAATTTCGGGATGACTGCATTTTCCGTCGTTTTTCAGATACCTTTTCAATTCTTGAAGATCTTTTAACAGTATTCGCTAAGACCTTTTCAGCCGCGGTCCAAACAAACAAAACGCATGTTCAGTCGCCTTCAAGAACAATTTGATTCCAAGAATGAACCTGCAGAATCGCAGTTGAAATGCGTTCTTCAACTTCACGCAGAAGACTTGGCAGTTTCAGCTTCCTGCACCACTGGTAGCATCCGTATTACAAGCCAACGCAAAAAGACATGGTTTTTGGAGCAGTGGAGAGGACGAAACAGTGTGGACTCCGATGCTTGACACCGCAGGAATTTCTTGATGGCTGCACTCGACTGAAAGGTTCTGCGCGGAGCATGGACGTCCATGCAGTTCTGGCAGATCCTTCGCGGGCTTGGTGTGCACGAACGTGCACGATGGGTTTTGTATGGTTTTGTGTTGAAAAGTCAGCAGAAAACAGATTGTCCTGGCCAAAACAGGTACAGTAGCAACACTTGAAGTGAGAGGATGGTTTTCATAAGTTACAATCGTTTCGAAGCTAATTGGACAATGATCTGACCTTGGCCATTCAATCTCAGGAATGCCGAAGAATTCGAAGAACGCCTAGTCCCAAGACAGATCCTGCAGCCGATCTGAGGATGCAAAGAAATGCAAAGAAATGCGAAGAAATGCAAAGAAATGCAATGTTTGTTCCAGACCAATTCCCACATTCATCCCCTGCATTTGCTGCATGACACATTGTAGGGATCGGCACTTCTCCAAGGCTTGGGCGAAGCTCACATCGTTATTCTGTCTTGGAGACACCTAATGACTGCTGACTTGTTTGCTGCTAATAGATCTAGTAGATGTGATGCTGCAAAGGCTGCAGCTTACCACAGCTGTGATAGCTTTTGATAACTGTAAAGGATTGTAAAGGCAAATAAGAGCAAATTATTTTAATGCATGCCATTGCACGCCTCATTGTCACATAGCGTCACGCTTTGTCACACTCAAACAAGTGTAGACATGTGAGACATTGTGAGACCATATAGACCTAATAGCCAGGCTAATAGCCAGGGCCGCCATAGAGAAAGGGAATCAACGTGTGTGAACTGCCATAGGTCCACCAACATAGCGCATTGTTGCATGGGTTCATCCACTGAGAAGGTTCACCAACACACGCACGCGCACACGCACACGCACACGCAGAAAAAACACAATATAAATAATATATTTATTGTTTGTTATATTGTGTTTTCACACATATATATTTATTATGTGTGTATGTATATATAATATATATATAGTTACATACATATGAAATGCGTGTGCGTGCGCATTGGTGTGCGGGCATGAAGTGGTTATAAAATGCTATTATGTGCATGTTCTGGCTATTCTTTCTCTGGTGTTCCTGAACTTTCCTGTGCCCCTTGAATACATGGGGTGCCACATGTCACCATGAGCTCAAGGGTGATGAATTGGAGTTGTTGCCCTTTTCCTTTGGGCATAGGGAGCCAGAGCTCCACACATCGCGGAAAGAGACGCTGCGCGGCTGCCATCAGGATTGAGGAGGGATCAAGGATCAGTAGGATCTTCATTTGGATCTTATGCTGTGAGATGCCAGTGACATTACGCATGCCCTGAAGTGAAAGCCCTGAACTGGTTGAAACAGGTCATATCCAGCCGACCTTTTATGGCAGCGCATGGCAGCAGCATTGTGATTGCTGGGGAAGCTGCAGGCAATTCTGTTGCGAGACCTTCGCGCTTCAGTCAACTTCTTTGCTTCAGCTTGGCAGCAGAGGCCACTTGACCCTCTGGGTTTTACATTCTGGTCGCTGGTACCAAGTGCCCGCAGCAGGCTGGCAGAGTGCAGTGAAGTGGCGTGCTGTTGCTTTCCAATGAAATTGCAGCAAATTGTAGGCTGCCAGGATTTGCTGAGTATTCGTATGCTTTGCGATGTTCAAGCTTGTTGGGCCTTTTCATTGTTTCAAGTCTGTGACAGTCATTGGGAACCGCTCTTTCTCAATTGTTTGGATCCATTTCGCATCTATATAGTTTCTCTCGACATCATTTCATCTCCAGGTGCCCCAGCGTGGACCGGGAACTTCGCGGCAATTCTCTGCGGCGAATGTAGCAAGGCTTCTCAAAACAAAGGCGGCCATGGAGATGTCCGGCTAAAGCTGCAGCCATCTAAAGCCATCTAGAGCCATTGCAAGATATTGCTTACCTGTTTTTAGAAGCCGCTTGTGGCGTACAACAATAGAAATCTATTTCTATTCTTTTTCGTCAATTCTCAAAAGTTTTCGGCAATTCTTCAATTCTTTTCTGGCAATTCTTTTCATATTCTTCTATTTTTGGACAATTCTTTGGAATTGACAGAAGAATTGGAAAGAATTGAAAAGAATTGTAAGAAAAAATGGAAAGAATCGAAAAGAATTGAAACGACTTGTAAGAAAAATGGAAAGAAATGAAAAGAATTGAAAAAAATGAAAAGAATTGTAAGAAAAAATGGAAAGAATTGAAAAGAATTGAAACGAATTGTAAGAAAAATGGAAAGAATTGAAAAGAATTGAAACGCATTGTAAGAAAAATGGAAAGAAATGAAAATCATTGAAAAGGAATTGACAAGAATTGTAAGAAAAATGGAAAGAATTGAATAGAATTGAAAAGAATTGTAAGAAAAAATGGAAAGAAGTGAAAAGAATTGAAAAGGAATTGAACAGAATTGTAAGAAACATGGAAAAATGGAAAGAATTGAAAAGAATTGAACAGAATTGTAAGAAAAATGGAAAGAATTGAACAGAATTGAACAGAATTGAAAAGAATTGAAAAGAATTGTAAGAAAAAATGGAAAGAATTGAAAAGAATTGAAGAAATTGTAAGAAAATGAAAAGAATTGGAAAGAAATGGAAAAATGGAAAGAAACGTAAAGAATTGCAAAGAGTAAGTACATTTAATATTGTTTTTAATTAAGGTAATGAAAACCATTACCAGTAGTACCGCACAAGGCGGTGGCGGAAGTTTCAAAAATAGGAAACGTATAGGAGAGATTGGTTGTTGTGAATCAGGGATGGCAGAGCGAATCCACTGATGGACCGAAAGGTGCTTGAGGTCTCCTCTCTTTCTCTCTCTTTCTCTGACTATCTACCTACCTACCTACCTACCTATCTATCTTCTATGTATCTATCTATCATATATATCTATCTTTCTTTTCTAATTACCTATCTATCTATCTATCTGTCTGTCTGTCTATCTATCTTATCTATCTATCTATCTCTCTCTCTCTCTTTCATCTGTCTATCTGTCTAGCTGTCTACCTGTCTATCTGTCTATCTATCTATCTATCTGTCTATCTGTCTACCTGTCTATCTGTGGTGCAGTGTCATTCAGTGTAATGTAGTGTAGTGTAATGTAGTGTAGTGTGGTGTAATTTCGTGTAGTGGAGTGTAGTTGTGTAGTCGTAGGTTCAGTTGTAGTGTAGTGGAGTGTAGTGTAGTGTAATGTAGTGAAGTGTGTGGAAGGAGTGTAGTGTAGTGGAATGTAGTGTAGTGTAGTGTAATTTGGTGTAGTGTAGTGTAATGTAGTGTAGTGGAGTGTAGGGTAGTGTAGTGTATAGTAATTTAGTGTAGTGGAGTGTAATGGAATGTAGTGGAGTGTAGTGGAGTGTAGGCCGTAGTGTAGTGGAGTGTAGTGTAGTAGTGGAGTAAAGTGTAGTGTAATGTAGTGTAGTGTGGTGTAATTTAGTGTAGTGGAGTGTAGTGGAGTGTAGTTGTGTAGTGGAGTGTAGTGTAGTGTAATGTAGTGTAGTGTAATGTAGTGTAGTGTAGTTTAGTGTAGTGGAGTGTAGTGTAGTTTAGTGTCGTGGAGTGTAGTGGAGTGTAGTTTTGTAGTTGTAGTTGTAGTGTTGTGGAGTGTAGTGTAGTGTAATGTGGTGTAGTGGAGTGTAGTGTAGTGTAATGTAGTGTAGTGTAGTGTAATTTAGTGTAGTGGAGTGTAGTGGAATAGCATCCAAAATGCGATGTGACAACAGAACGCATGAATGTGCATAGATTTGTCTTTGGAGTGGGATTGTGGTTCAAGACCCAATTTTTCAGAATTGTTTGAGGCCCAGCCATGGCGGCCGTGGCGGCCACGGCTCACTCGAATCCAATGACCGCTTCGCTGGAAGCTGCCGACTTGGCGTAGCTTGTGTTGCCATGGTGGCGCTTCGAGCGCAGGGTCAATGGACACCCCCAAGTGAAGATCATTGAAAGGGACCAAGCTGACCAAACAGCTGGGAAAAGCACCGTGGCCAGACCAAGCCTCATCTTTGAGTATACCATGACAGTCGGGCTTAAGCAGTGCACTGGTCGACCATTGCAGACCTATTTGAGCTTCTCAATTTTCAATTGCTGATTCCTGGTCGGGCATGTACACGGTCATACAAGTTGACTGTGTTGATCGCAACCTTTTCAGGTGGGACAAAAGTAGAGTTTCAGTCGTCGGTCATTGCATGGTTGGTGTAATTCCCTTTGCCGTTGCCTCAGCTGTCCCATTCCTCTCCTTTCTTTAGTTGCATGTTGACGGGACTCATCGTCCTCTAACATTTAGTGGCCGCCGTCTTCGGGCATCACTAGGTTCGTTTTCACCAGTTGCCATTACAACAGCCCTTGTTTAAGGGCCGAAACACCTAGATTCACACTTGACAAATCTCGGAAGGAAGCTGTTGATCCCACGACGGAGTGTTTACTCCATGTTCTCCGAACAGTTTTTTGTTTCAAATGGCTGCTCAGCCCTTAGACGCAGTGTGGGAAACGCTGCGACGGGCCAACGTGCCTCACCTGGCCGTCACGTTTGTCAACCATGGGATCAGATCTGTCGATGACGTCGTGAGACGCACGCCTGAGTTGTTAGCGGCTGGAGTTTCCCAAAGTGACATAGAGGCATTTCTGGCTGCCCGCGGTGGTTTGGACAATCCGGATGCACCTCAGGGCCGTGCTGACCATCCAATTTGTAGGGATTTTTCCACGAGAGCCTCGTTCACTCTTGCTCTCGCTGCAGCCTCCCCCAACAACAGAAAGAGGGCGCTTGATGCATTGCAAGCAGATGTGCTTTCACGAAGCTCCCAGCCTGCACAAGAATCGAGGATTCGCACATACCGGGCACTTTGCGCGGCATGGGATGTGGTGGCCTTCCCATTGACTATTGAGTCAGTGCGTTGCACAGGCGCTAGCCTGAAAGCAGGGCATTATCGCAGTGCCCAGTTGTACTACCAAGCAGCAATGGGGTATCAGATGAGGCAGCTTGGCCTCCAGGTGGATCCGCTGGTGCGCGGCACGATCAAAGAGGTTGTCAGATCAGTCAAACGAGGCTTGGGACCAGCACGTCTCAAGGAAGCCTTTGATGTCTGGCGTCTGCAACCCCTGACCTTTTCTGATGGCGACGATCCTTTCGATTTGAACGATGTTGCGCACTGTGTTGACATGGTCATCATTGGGGTCTGGTGGATGCTCCGCGAGCTTGAGATGTCCTCAGCGCAAGTACATCACCTTTACCTAGATAGTGGTTTGGCTCACCTCCTGGTGCCAGTCCACAAGTCGGAGTCCGCTGGCAACTTGCTGGCAAGGGCATTAGGTTGCGCGTGCAAGGACACCTTGGCAAGACTTTGTCCTTGGCATTGTGTAGAGCGCCACCTGGTTCGGGTCTACAATCATCCTTGCTACAAACTTCAACAGCATTTTCCTCTGTTTCCTGACGAGAATGGGAAGACACCCTCGAAGCAGCGAATGGTAGCGGCTTTCCAATCAGTGATCCGGGCAGCAGGTGTGGAGCTGGACCGCCCCGACGAAAGGGGGCAGTTGAAGCCTCGATTCGGGGGACACGTCCTTCGTGTTTCCGGCGCTCAATTTCTGGCCAGCGCTGGTGTGGCAACCCAACACATCCAACTTTTGGGCCGCTGGAGTTCAATGGCAGTTCAGAGGTACATCCAGTTGGCCCCCTTGTCCATCGTGCCAACCCTGCCTGAGAAGGTGTTGCAGGGCCATACAGATGAGTTGCAAGCCCCTGGGCACTTGGTCGATCGAGCCATGCTTGGAGCCCAGCAACACGATCGGGCGCAGCCTGCAGGCGCTCCAGCCGGCGCGAACCAACAGGCAGCAGTTGCACTTCCTCGTCAAGACTTCGACGCAGTTCTCAACCGAGTCAATGAGTTGGAGTGCACGGTCCAGTCACTTCAGAGCGCAATAGTGCCACCGGAAAGACCTTTCATTGTCAGGTCCCGTTCAAGAATGGTACACCTGGCACAGCATGATGTGTTGAGCAATCCACCGACCGAGTGGCGCTCCAAGTGTGGATGGAGCTATGGCGTGTCCAACTTCTATCGCATCACACAGGTGGCCCCAGAACACCGCCGATGCAAGAAGTGTTTCAGCATCCCAGCCGAACCTGGGGATGATGAGCAGGATTCTGGCTCAGACAGCAGTGGCACCAGTAGCTCTGTTGAGAGCTCCGAAGAAGTGCCTTCTTGATGGATGTATGACCCATTCATTGCAGATTGCTCGAACTAGCATTCAGACAAAAAAAGGTGCGATACTTGACACGTCTGACCGCTGAGTTGCTTTTCACTTCACGCCAACATGTGTTTTCACATTTCTTCTGTTTTGTGTTTGGTCCACTCCAGGAAATCTTTTGACACGGATCCTTTGAATTTCTCAGCAAGTCGCAGTGCTGCTTTGGCCGTCGAACTCGTTTTCACGTTGATTCTGTATTTTGAGTGTATTTGCGTGTATTATTTGTTTATATATTTATATTTAATTTGTGCTTATTTCGTGGGTCGTTCGACCCCTGACTTCTTCATTCGGCTATTTCCACGTCAGTGCTGGCAATCGTGCCACGTTTGTTGCGAGCTGTGCAACTTTGATCGTTTGATCAAATTCCAGTCCATTCCAATCCATTCGATCGTTTGATCATTTGCCACAGTCACGGCAGAGCGGTGATGCCTGGGACAGTGTTGACTGCATCCCGACCGCAAGGTTTTGTTTCAAGATGAGGTCATTTTCGACCTTAGACGAGGTGGCCGATGAAGCGGCTGCCTCTCCGGCCGTCAGAACCTACCTCAAAATGCGTGGGGTATGCACTCTGGGCACCCTGGCGCTCATGGCGGCTGACGAGACGCAGCTGCGCCGCAATTTGGTGGATCCGCTGCTAGCTGGGTGGAAAGATGGCGCCAACGTTGCCGTGGTGCCCGAGCACGACCATCCAATAGCACATGCAATGATACTTCACATGTGGAACCTGGCCAGGTCCCAATGGTTGAAATCGGCTGCCAACTGTGCCAATGCAGCCATGGCTGTGCAATCACCTTCCGTGTCCCCAACAGGCAGTGCTGACAAAGACAAAGACGAAAAGGTTCCCAAGACCTTGCCGGTGGGAGTCTGGAGCTCTTTGATCCAGAAGTACAACTCCGAGCAGCTTCATGGCCGTGATCGGCAGTTCCCTGTCAAGGAACTGATGGGAGCAGAGTGCGTAGTCGCACGGCTGTGGTTCGAACATCACCGCAGCAAATTATATACACCACTGCACTTAGGCGAGTTACTTCAACAGCGATCCTTTCAGAGCAATGGAGACCTTAATCCCTTAGCAAAAGGGCAGAAGAAGCTCACCAATTTGTTTTGGGAGGATGGCTCACTGGTTCACAAAGAGGAGTCCGTGTGGCAGCCAAAAAGCATACTCGCCATCCTTGACGGCATCAATGCTGCCAAGTGGGCCATGATCCTTGTCCAACTTGGTGATGAACTTGACATCATTGAATACTGTGATGTCATGTGCCAGAGAGCCCGGTCCAGACCAACCAAGTGCGAGCAGCTCAATCTCTACTGGAGCGCTTGTGGTTGGCGCATTGCGATGACCATGCGTGATGGCATGTCATTTGCAGCCGCGGCCAAGCACATCATCAATGACTATGACAAGTTTGCGGAACACATGGCCAAGGAGGACTCCTCCGTCAAGAAGACCAGCAATGGTACAAAGGGCCGCCAGACCGAGCAGCCCAAAGGCTATGGCAAGTTTGGCAAACATCGCTCCTCCTCCAGGTGGCAACCATATGGGAAAGGCAAATGGGCCTCGACGACTGGGGTTACCATTCGTCCTCCCAATCCTCCTGGTCCAACCGGCAGGGCAGTGGCTCCTGGGCAAAGCCTCGCGAATGGGACAACTCCAGGGCTTCTGCTGAAGCCCCCAAAGACCAATAGGGACAGCCCGGGGTCAGGGCGGTCGCTGCAGGTGCCCTGATACCCGACCAAGCTAGGTCCAGCAACACTGTGGCATTGACCCCTTCGTTGAAATCAATGGGGAAAGAGTTCATTCACCTAGCCTTTTTTGACGGCATTGGCACTGCAGAACTTGCTTTGGAGAGTGTGGTGGGCCAGCCATTGGCCTATTTTTCCTGGGAGACTTGCATGGAATGCATCCAGGTGTTGGAGCGTCATTTTCCTCATGTCAAGCACCGAGGCGATGTGGCAGCAGACACACCAGAAGAAGTTCAGCAAGCCATCCAGTCGCTTGATCCGGCTGGGCGTGCAATCGTTTTGCTATCAGGCGGGCCACCATGTCCTGACTTTAGTGGCATCGCTGACAGTGCTTGTGGCAGAGAAGGGCAAGAGGGCCACAAGTTTGTGGTCTTTTCTGAGTTTGTAAAGCGCTTGGAGAAACTGCTTCGCCCTCGAGATTTTCTACTTCTAGTTGAAAATGTGGTTATGCAAAACCCCGCTGACACGCAGTATTTCACGGATGCCTGACAAGCTCAACCCATTTTGGTGGATCCAGCAGATTTCACGATCATTTCTAGGCCCCGTTTGTTTTGGACTCGAGTCCGTTGGTGTGACATTTCAAAGTGCCCCATGACCGGGAAAACCTTGAAGTGGCAAAAAGTTCGCAAGCTTCCCAAGTTGTGCTTGGAGCTTCCTGCAACTAGGGCATCTGATATCCAGACAAATGGACTTCGATTTCATGACAAAGTGATCTCAGGTGCGGTCAAGCTGCCTTGTTTGACCACCCCGGCACCAACTGAAGCTGGGAGGCCACCGCCGCGAAAAATGAAGGGCAAGCTGCTATCTGAAGTCAAGCAGAGATGGCTTCAGGACCAACGGTGCTATGCTCCATGGCACTACACTGAAACAGCCATGATGGTCAAGGACTCGGGAGAGCTGTGCACCCTGCCAGTCACAGTCAAGGAACAGTTGCAGGGTTTTCGGCCAGGCCACACTGAGTGCGACGGAGTGCCAACACGCTCCAGGCACCGCATGTTGGCCAATGCCTGGCATTTTCAAGTGGCAAAATTTTTGATGATGATTTTGCTGCAGCAGTGCGGCGCTCTGGCAGCCCCAGTGCATGAACCCAGGTCGTCAGCACTGCAATTTGTCCTCGGTATCGCAGCGTCCGAGGATGCCATGGTAGGACCTCAACGGTGGAGTCAGGCTTCAAACACCAAGCAGCCGTCCTGCTCCATGATGGGGCATTGGCGGGCAACCGATGATGCCAGACATCCACTGTTTCATCATGCAAACGTTGAACCAGGGATTGCACAGGTTTTTCTGAAGTGGCGCATGGTTGGCGATGTCGCCCGAATGAGATACGAGGTAGCCAACGATTTGGTTGAGTTGATTGACTCCTTCTCGGACACCACAACAGCCTGGTGTTCTCGGCTTGCAACCCATGTGAGAAAGGTGTACACCCAAACAGATACACTGGTTCAAGTGCCGATGTGGATGTGGTTGCTTGAATGCATCAACTATCCAATGGTTGACACCATGTATCGTGAACTCACTGAAGGTTTTGCCACTACGGGAGAACTTGCACCGGGCGCTGGATGGCAACCACGTTTGGATGGCAAGTACGCCAATCCAGTTTCCCGAGAAGTTTTCATTCAGATCAACAGGGCCTACGTGCAACGCAAGTTAAAGCAACGCACCCTAGACCAACACTGGCGACCTATGTTAGATGAAATTTTAGAAGAACTACAACTGGGCAGACTTGAGGGACCTTTCATCCCTCCACCTTCGTGGGGCGCCACGGCTTCCCAGTGCCACGGTCTACAACTTCGAGAGCTTCCTGACCCTCAGGTACTGGCTGCTGGATGTTTCTCCGTCGCGCAGCCAGACAAAATACGTCGCTGCGAAGATTGGAGAAGATCTGGACACAACTCTACAGTGATGGTGCATGACACACCAACTCACCACACTGTGGACCACTATGTCTCCTCGGCAGCACAGTTGGCTCAGTCAGACCAACAGTGCTCAACGTGGGGACACGACATGGCTGCGGCATACCGACAGCTGCCCGTTCATGACCCACAGGAATGCTACACATTCTTGCAGGTGACTGACGGCGTGTGCCTTTTTCGGCACAACGCTTTGAGCTTCGGCGCGGTTGCCTCAGTGTGGGCTTTTAACAGAGTGGCAGATACATTGACAACCCTGGCTAGGAAACTCCTCTGGTGTCCTGCGCTTCACTTTGTCGATGATTTTGGAGCAACCGAACCAGAAGCTTTGGCACAGTCAGGTTTCGACACATTTGCTCAGATGTTCAGTGCTTTAGGCCTTCGCACCAAACCCAAGAAGGCCCAGCCGCCGGCTCAAACTCAGCGAATGTTGGGGGTTTTCATATCCACAACCAGCACTGAAGCAGTTTTGTCTCCTTGCCCTACACGAGTTGTGCGTGTGGTGAATAGCATCTCAAACCACCTGCAGACCAATCAGATGACTCCTGACGAGGCTCAGGCGTTGGCGGGCCGTTTGAATTTTCTGCAAACTACTTCCTTTGGCCAAATGGGGGTAGCGATGCTTGCTCCTTTGTATGGAAGAGCGCATTTTTTACCGAGCGAAGCATCAGAGAATAACCAGCTTTCCCATGCCTTGCGAACAGCACTGTCAGCGCTCTTGGCTGTGCTTCCCAGGCTTCCTCCGAGATGCATACCATTTCGGCCTACCAGTCCGGTGTCAGTTTTGTACACGGACGCATTCTTTCAACTTGGCGATCGGTGCTTTCACCCAGGTGATGATGATGTGCCGTGGAAATGGAATGCCTCCAAATCAGCAAAACTCACCAATGGTTGGGGCGTTGTGCTCAAAATTCAGGGGCAAGTTTACTATTGCTCCGGAACTGTGCCAGAGGCATTACTGCGATTGTTTGCCAAGCGCAGAGCCTTCATTTTCGTGTTGGAAATCATAGCACAGGTGATTGGCTTTGTGCTGCTCAGAAAGGTCATGACGCCATACGTTTGTAGCTACATTGACAATCTGCCAGGCAAGTCAGCCTTAGCTAAAGGGTTTGGACGAGACGAAGCAGTCAATAACCTTTTGTCCTTCTTTTGGTGCTGGCTCGGACACTCCCAAACCTTTCCACACTTTGAATGGGTTCCTTCGGCTCAGAACATTGCAGATCCTATCAGCAGATTTGATTTTTCCGTGGTTGAACCTTCTTGGATTCGAATCGATCCTGACCTCGCGCATTTTTGGGCCATTTTGGTGAAGGTTTCCACCAACATCGAGTTTGCTACTTCGGAAGCGGTGAATCAATGTTTGGAGTTTGCGGAAAGCGTTTTCCTCGTGCAAGGTGGCATTGTAGAGCCCGAGGATGGTTGTCACTTGGGCTCTACATCAAATAGATGATTCTGATGCCTGGTGGAAACCAGCTGTGAGACTCCAACCAGCATCCTTAGCCTCACAGAGAAAAGTTGGCAGCGGCTTCCACAGAATCACTTCAGCCACCGGCAAGATCAAAGACACATTGGAATCAACGATTGCGTGTTCCTTAGCCTTTGCAGCATGAAGAAGTGAGTTGTCGAATAGCATCCAAAATGCGATGTGACAACAGAACGCATGAATGTGCATAGATTTGTCTTTGGAGTGGGATTGTGGTTCAAGACCCAATTTTTCAGAACCCCCCCCACTACCACCACTTTGGCATATCTCTGTGCTTACGTTTTGAGCTTTTGCGCTGGTTGTCACTTGGGCTCTACATCAAATAGATGATTCTGATGCCTGGTGGAAACCAGCTGTGAGACTCCAACCAGCATCCTTAGCCTCACAGAGAAAAGTTGGCAGCGGCTTCCACAGAATCACTTCAGCCACCGGCAAGATCAAAGACACATTGGAATCAACGATTGCGTGTTCCTTAGCCTTTGCAGCATGAAGAAGTGAGTTGTCGAGTGTAGTTGTGTAGTTGTAGTTGTAGTGTAGTGGAGTGCAGCGTAGTGTAATGTAGTGTAATGTAGTCAAGTGTAGTGGAAGGTAGTGTAGTGTAATGTAGTGTAGCGGAATGTAGTTTAGTGTAATTTAGTGTAGTGGAGTGTAGTGGAGTGTAGTTGCGTTGTTGTAGTTGTAGTGTTGTGGAGTGTAGTGTAGTGTAATGTAGTGTAGTGGAGTGTAGTGTAGTGTAATGTAGTGTATTGTAGTGAAGCGAAGCGACATCTGAACCTCCAAAAGTGGTCCGAACCCCTAGTGTTTTTAACATTTTGACTTCGAAATGTGCTTCGCGCCACAACGGCACTTTTTCGACATCGAACCTCCAAAAATGGTCCGACCTTCAGTGTTTTTAACATTTTGACTTCGAAATGTGCTTCGCGCATCTTCGCGCCACGACGGCGTGCACTTTTTCGACATCTCAACTGCCAAAAGTGGTCCGGAGCTGGTGTGTTTTGTACATTTTCGCTTGCAAATGTGCTTCGCGCCACAACGGCGTGCACTTTTTCGACATCTCAAGTGCCAAAAGTGGTCCGCACCTGGTGTGTTTTGTACATTTTGACTTGGAAATGTGCTTCGCGCCACAACGGCGTGCAATTTTTCATCTCTCATCTTGCCAGCTGGCTCCGCACCCGCCGCTTTAGCGAGCCTACTTTTCGACCCTCCGGAGCCCCAAATCACAATGTTTCGCGACTATCCTACCTTTTCACGCATCTGCATCTTCTTTCTTCTTACTCTTCTTTCTTCTAATCTTTTTCTGCTCTCTGCCTCTTCCCTGCTCTGCTTTTCATCTGTCCATATTGTCGGAAGTTTGACTTTTAAACTTCCTTCGATAATTCTCTTCAATTCTTGACACATTCCCGGGGACATACGTTAGAGGCCTTCTAAAAGAAACAGCCAAGATACTCTGAGTTGTTAAAGTTGAACGATTTCAATGAAATGAGCGTCCCAGCTGCGCGCACGCAACTTCTAAAGTTGGCCAATGTTGCGTCCAGCTTGTGTCTAGCAAGTTAGTTTTTTTCAGTTTTTGATTTTTTCGTGGGTTTTGCGTTGCCAGCGACTTTGTGCGACTTCGTATTTAGGTTGTGTCTATACCATGTTTTCATGATCGCATGAAAGGACAATGAAAGGAAATGAAAGGAGAATGAAAGGAACATGAAAGCAAATGAATCCAAAGGTCTGGGTTTTGATACCCTTTGACGTCGTTCGATACATCGTTCGATACGTCGTTCGGACGTCGTTCGAAACAGCTACCCTCTGGTAAACTAACATAGCTATTGAAAATGGCCATTTATAGTGGATTTACCCATTAAAAATGGTGATTTTCCATAGTTACGTTAGTTTACCAGAGGGTAACCGTGTCCCTGCAGAATCCAACAGGTAAAAACAGTTTTTCTTGTGATCACTTGCAATCTACATGTGGTGAATCACTGGCGTCCCAATATGTAATGATTGTTTTTTGTTGTATTTAATACCACTTTGAAGATGTTTTGGGAGTTGCGTCCACAAGGTGTTTCCTCATCTTTCACAGCAAAACTTGCCAAAACAGAGTTTGTCGTACATCGGCGTCCCATTGGGGTTGACCTTGCTTTTGGTCAACTTATTTGACTTCCTGATCCAACGGCGTCCCAATGAGATTTGACACAATTCTGTTAAATTGGTCGACTTTAACGGTTCGGAGTATTGCAAAGATATATCAAGATTTAAGATACTCGTACATCAAGCATCCATTGTCGTACTGTCGCACCAGGTCGTACCAGATGATACTAGTATGCTGCTACTTACGATGTTGCTAGTCTTAGACGCTCGCAGATTCTCTTGAGATGGGAAGTGATTAGCTGACGTCAACCATCCTGTCAGGAAACAAGCTCTTGGTCTTCGGAGGTGAAAGTTGCGGAACCGGTCGAGGCATAGAGATTGAAAATTTATGCAAAACATGATAAATCATGTAAGAGACAGTACGAGCGCTATCAAAACACCTGAAATACCTAGAGCCCTGCCAGTGCATCATGTGATTGTGATTGGTGCATGGCAACATTTTCATCACTTGGAGGTCACAACTCGCTTTGCAGCGGAGGAGTCTAGACTTGATGAGAGTTTTGCGGAAATCATTCTCGATGGTCAACAGTTGTGTGCTGGAGTTACATAGTTTTTATTTTGGTCAGAGGCATTTCACAGGCAGCGCGTGGTTTCTGCTGTAAAAGTCCCAAAGGAATTCAGATTTGTTCATATGCATTCAGGACTTTGGTCTCTGGATTTCATTCTGCAGCCCTCTGCGATCCTGCAAGGGACACTCAGGTTTGTTGATTTTCCATTGTTTTCCTCTGTTTGGAAGACATATTGAATACCACATGTCCACTGGTACCGTCGTGTGCTGTGATAGATTGCGAGATACGAAAACATGCTGCAAATATCTGCAAATCGCAGGCGTGCATTGCAGGGTTCAAGAAGAGCTGCCTTGCCAGAGGAGGCATTTGAGGCATTCTGACTGGGACGGAGTGATGCATCGGTTTTAATCAATGGCCATTTCAGGAACCTAAATTGAAGGTCTATGTAAGGCCTATGTAAGGGGATATGCCCCCCAAATATGGCTTTTACAGTGCCTCCACTTTGTGTACCTTAATTTTTTAAATGGTAGTTGACTAAATGTACACACTGATATGATGCGAACAGTAGGAGTGGGAGACGGAAAGTCATGAAGGACATATTCAGAGTATGATTCTGCCATCCTAAGAGGCAAAGGGGCATTATGGGCTTGGTTGGGGATGTTCTGTGCTTGCACACCTGCAGCACAGGCCATTGTGGCCTTTGCAATGGGGCACTATCTGGATGTCATGGTGACCGAGTGCTGCGAGAAAAAATGATGCTCCTAGCATTTTTTCGCCTGAGTCTTTTGCTTTGGGCATCTCTGTGCACTTTGTTTGCTAGCAGATCCAGCAGGAAGTCCATCAATCAATGTCACCTTTGCTACCTTCTTTCCTTGCGCAGATGGTGTCGGCAACGGCAAACATGCTCACAGTGATTGCGCAAACCGGTGCAATTGTGGACTCTGTCTCCATCTCAGGACGATGGACGATAGTCACTGTAATCATGGGCGCCAACGAGAAAGCCACAGAAAGTCATTTGCTTTGGTCTGCAATTTTGGTAGCTTCAGGTTGTATCATTCTTGGAAAGGATGGTGAACTTGCCTTCGCCTCAGCAAATTACTCCCTTACATTAGCCTTATATATATATATACATATACAAGTGCCTGTGATTCTTAGTTTCTGTCATGTCCTCTCATGTTCCGTCGTTTTCTGTCTTGAGGTCTGTGGATTTGAACCTAATCAAAGCAGATGGCTCTCTGGGTTCCTCGGTGCTGGACCCAGTGCTTTCTCAAGCCGCCTGCAGACTCAGACAGACAGTTGACGACAGATGAATGTTGATCCACGTTACTCCCGGTAGATGTGCGATACAGGTGGATGCTTTGATTTGCGGATGCAGTTTACAGAGCACCGTGGTTTGCATTTTCCACCTTTTGCCGCGTCCAGACCTCCATCGATATTGCTGGTAGCTTGTTCCTGCCTTGGAAACCAGTGTGCAAAGCAACGCAGATGTTGAACTTTTTGCTTTGGCTTGAACTGCATGTTACATGTACTGTATGTTTACCACCAATTGCATACAATATCATACATTGATTCTCGCAAACAAAGCCCGCAAATGATTCTGTTCGTCGGACATTTTCTGACATGGAAATTGGATGAAATTGGCCCGAGGTTCACTGCAATTGATGCCATCATGCCTGGTGTGGCCAAGATCCGAGCTACAGTGTGAAGACTTGAGAAGATTCAACCGTTGAATCCGTTGAATTCAACCGGAGTAGTTACTGTTGTAGTTACTGTTGTAGTAACTGTTGTTCATAGTTGTAGGCTGCAAAGATTTTGTGACACAGGAGCCTTTGCAACTATTTGTCCACTTAACCAACTTTTTCCCACAACAATCATTCAGTTCTGTGTCCTTTGTTCCGGCATCTGCATCAGATGCATCAAGTCATCAGGCAATATCAGGAGTGCCTAAGGTGCCTTCCCAGAATGCAACGGCTCGACGGTTGGAGGGAGAGCACTTCGTGGGTGGAATGGCCTTTTGCTCAGCTGAACAGAGCGGTATTCAGACGATATTCTTTTGAATGACTACTACGTATAAAAAAACCAATTGGCTTGCAGCCAAGCAAGTCTGCAATCAACGGCCCGCAGCCCTCTTTGTTTGCACGTCCAGACGCTAACTGATGTGATCATGTACTTTGTGGATCTTTGTGGCCACCAAATGATTGCGGCGTCACTTTCTTTTGCTGTCGCCACTTTTTGTCCGAGGTCCTTGCAGACTGGCCATTGCGGCAGTTGCAGAGTGTGGAGACAAGAACTTTCGAAGAAATGTGACGCCCTCGCTGTGGGGAGAGAGTACCACATAGTGCCACACAGTGCCACACAGAAGTCAAATTTCAAGATATTTCAAGATAAGCGACAGATAGCCGCTGCATGCCGCTACCATCTGCCACTGTTCCCTCTGTCTTATATATATATATAGGTACAACCACTTCCAGAGTGCGAATGTCGTCATGGGTATTCTGGCTTTGGCCTGGCACTCAATTTGCACATCGGGACAGACACTATAGGCTAGCAAATTTCAGAGCAAGCAAGCATGGCTCTTCACAATGCGCTCGGTTCTGAGGTCATACACAAACAGCTGTATCCTGCAGAGGTGTGTTTTTAGTTTTAAGTGGAACAAAGCAGATCATGCATTCGCGCAAAAATGCTCAAGTTTTATCAATATCAAAGGGCACAAGAGGCAATTGAGCTGGTCAAAAAAAGGCTGCCTGCCTTTTTGTTTTTTTTGTCCTTTATGTTCAGGTGCCGCTTAGCTTTTTTCTCCCTGGCCAAGACATCTATCTAGGTGCTGCCTGGCTCTTTGTTGGAGTCCTGTGCGCGTTGTGGGTGCTCACAACTCAAGTGAGCCCACGTGGCCAGGAAAATCGTTTACAAATGTGACAGTGGAGAACATTGCACCTATCACTGAGCTGCCACTTTGCTGCATCAAGTCAGTCTGCCCCCACATGTCTCGTAAGCCCAATCGGCGCCAGAAACAACGGCTCTTCTACTGTACGGGCTTTGTTCTTGTGCCTGACTTGATGATCGCTCATTGTGCGGCTGCGGCTGACCAACATCATCAAACATCATTTTGACCAAGCAAGATGTGACATGAGAGAAAGCTACTGAAGAGTTCAGCACCGACCAACGAAGAAAAACAATATATAATGTTTTGTGTGTAAGAGTGTGCGTGCGCGTCCGCGCGTGCACACACACACACACACGCGCACTCGGATCATCTCAGATCCTACAATAATCCTACACGCTTACAATGTCAATGCACATATGTATGTGAGATTATATTTGTTTATAATAAGTTATATATATATATATTATAATTTATTGCATATTATTTTTTACGCCCATGTGCATTTTGATCATTTTTGTATGTACAGCCGCACTGGGTGATAAACCTAACCGCCCCTAGACCTTGTCGAGACCTTGTCGAGACCTTGTCGTGATCAAACGTGGATGGAATGTGTACGCATTCAACATATATATGTACGTATGTATGTAATGTAATGTAATGTAAGGTAAGTAAGTATGTCTGTAATGCAATGTAATGTAATGTAATTTAATTTAATGTAATGTAATGTAATGTAATGTATGTATGTATGCGTGTGTGCTGTCAGGAATGTTCGAATTCTATGGGTTCCGCGTTATTATCTTCTTATAATGCGCTTGTTGCTGCTGAGGTTTGACGTTCCAAGCCCTAGTCTTAGATAGTGATAGTGCAGGATGCGGGCGGCCTTGGGTAGAGAATGTGTTCAGCAGCACGTGCTCCCAAGGCCTAGAGAGACCTGGCATGCCGTCCCAGTACAACTACAGATACATACAGTTCAAGCGATGAACTCAGAATTGAGGGAAGGAGAGAGTTTCGCCTTTCGCCCCACACCAGCATGATTGCTGGCAACTGCATTCATTCATTGAGGAAATTTCCCTATGATTTCCTCGTCATGCCCGGCAACCAGACCCTGTGCTTGCCCGAGACAAAATGGAGACACATTCCCACGAAACTGTGCTGCTTTGCAATGTGCTGGTGCAGATTGGTGCAGCATTCGTTTGTCGCTTGATCAAACGTGCTGACCTAGGGGCCCACCTCCACCTGCGAACGAGACCAATCCTGAAGTAGCAAGTTTAGTGTCCTTGCCCTGGTGGAAGATGCTGGAAGATGTGTATGTTGACAGTTTAGAGGACAAAGCTCCGCATTGATCCGTATTGATCTTCATGGTGTTTTTTTCAAGGCCAACCCAAGTCGTCAACGCAAGCGAGAGGCGGGGAGCTTGGTTTCAGGACAGATATATTGCAGTCGATGAAGCCGGAATCCAAACAATACCAGTAAATCAGATTAAATCAGTATAATTCTATCATTGTGTATCTATATACATCTCCCATGCGACATGTGCTACGCTTACTCACGGGATGCGCATCCGTGGGTCAATGGAATTCAACCGAAAACATTCTCATGTCTCATCTTATTCGTTGACATGCTTGTCCGATCTGAGCATATCTGAGCTTGATGTGAAGCAACGTGCACCCTGTAAGCAGTACTGACTATATAGTTAAATGGTGTTTAAAAGTCCTTAGTCCTTAGCACTATGCACAAGAGGACTCAACAACCAACACAAATACTAGCAAGAAAAATACTAGCAAAACTCAGCCTGGTGTTTGACTTGCAATGGATAGGTGCATTTGACTTGGACTGGATAGGTGATAGGTGCGAATCCTCATAGAAAATGATTGCTTCCGGAACTCGTAGTATCGTACTGTATGTGCACGATTTCGCTCATGTCTCTTTCTCTCTTTTGACAAATCTGTAGGCTTTGGCACGCAGTCTTGCTGACAGTCACCGATGAGGAATGGCCCCCACCACGACTGTCTCAGAAAGGCTTCAGTACTTAAGTGCTTGTATGGTTTGAAATCGTTGAAACCTCTTGAAATCAATGCATAAATAATATGCTTCGTTGGCTCAGAGGCTTCTTATAGTCACAATGCATTGAACCTTTTTTTGTGTGTTCAAAAGTTTCAAGAGTTTTTGTGTGTGTGTGTAACATGATGTAACCATGCCTTGGTTCAAACGTTCAAGACATCTGGTTGCCACTTGAGGACGGCAACGAGAGCCTGATTGATAGGCAGGAGCTGCATCTCCCACACCTCAAATTGCAATTGTTGCTTGATTTGCATCTCACATTGCAGGTATGCATCTCATTGCATTGCTTCACTGCCACTGTGGCGATTGCACTCACTCTCTCTCTCTCTCTCATCGCTCCCTCCCTCCCTCCCTCCCTCCCTCCCTCCCTCTCTGTGCCATTTTGCTTTGTGAAGTACTATGATGCCAGTGCGTTCAAGGTGAACTTCATGATAGACGTTAGATGGCTGGGACGTGTGACTTGTGAGATCTTGTGACATGTGACAACTCTTGCATCGTGGCAGTGGCAACGACCAAGCGAAGGTCTTTGGTGAATGCAACTTTTTCGATGCTGCCAAAGATTGCAGCGTGCTCCCGGGGCAATCCATTCTTTTATCTTTGATCGCTTTGATTTCATGAGGAGCCGGTTGGCATCATGCGACGCCAGCAAGTGGGAATGCCGGGAATGCCATTCTAAAATAGTTTGACCAGACCGCCTGAGTCTTTGCAGGAAATAGTTGTCAACTATTGTCAAGTGCTGTTAGGCCGTTCGGAAGGAACCACCGGCAAAGTAGCTAAGCCCAAGCGAAGGATCCTACAGAGAGACAGCTGATTCAGATGAGAAGTCATGCCAAGCTGCAACACCACAAAAGAAAACATCATAAACCAGAAAGATCAAGAAAGGACATCAGATAAGCAGGGGCAAAAGGACTCAGGGCTGTCAGGGAGCTACACAAATGAACCTGTGTCCTGCCTTGCAGGATTGATAGTTTAGCATTTGATATAGCAAATGCCAAATCTAGAGTCAGCTTGTAGGGCCTTGTAGTGTGGCAGGTTGGGGAAAGAGAAACAAACATGAAAAGTTCACTGAACGAAGAAAGCAAAGGCTTCCAATTGAGTACAGTATAGCCGGCAATCCAGGCCAAGCATCCAGATGCATCATATTCAAGAATTTAAATTTAAGACTTTCTAGAGTCTAGAAAGCAAATGAAAGCAAAAGGTTCTTGACCGAAAGTCTATTCATCTCTGGGATCAGATCTGAGGCAGATGTGATGCAGAAAGTTGGCAAATTGCAGTGTGTTTTTCTCCAAAATCCTCACTCTGGAATCTGGAAGGTACGATTCTTCCAGCTATGGCAATGTGCTGCTCGGGTCTCAGAATGTGAACGGAAGAGTTTGCACTAAACTCAGGTTTGAGAGGAGATGGCAATTGTCTCATGGATCAAACAATTGGGAATGTACTGTAAATGGATATGTACAGTACCCCTGTACATGTCCGACCGGTAGAAGCGCAATTGCGGGGGATACAGACCCCTGCAGATTTGCAACGCTTTATGCTACGTACAGGTTCCCCTGTGAAACTCCACCAGCCCGTTTAGGGGGCAGAATGCGGCTTTGCAATGGTCTTGGGCTACTAGCAAAGCGCGGCTCCAACACACTTCCATGGTTTCGACTTGAGAATTGGTATGACGGTATGGCACTCTTCAATAGGAAGCATGGTGCAAACGTGTCGAAATACTGTATCCCACGCTCGGAATATCAACGTCAGAAGGAACAGTGGCCCCAGACCAGGCTCTGATGTTTTGTTCGTGTACTTCGCTAGCAGACTTGACAGGAACCCATCAACTTGCTACTGGGTGGACCTTGCGAACGGCAACTTCAGTGAAGCTGCGTTTGACTCACGGGGCTCAATCTTTAGCGAGGCCTGGACCAGGATCATTTTTGAGTTCTCGGCACCAATTTTCCATTTTAGTTCAATCCTTGGTGTTGGATGCTTGTAATTATTGACATTACTCCCCGCTTCAAATCCAGGACTCCTGCATTACGATGCATACTGACTTCTTTGCGATTTTCGCGGATGATCTTGCAGCTCAGTGCCTCTGCTGCAGGGCTTGTTGTGACGGGTACTTCCTGTCACGGAAATCTAAGGGCCCATCCCCAGAGATAGCCCCGCAAACCATGAGGTTCAACAAGCTCTTAATGAGGGTGGCTGGGGTTTGTAACACCTTGTGTAACAATCAGGCCTCAATGTTACGGGGTTGAGCTTCGGGGGCCACAGGGCCACCAGTAGATTTCCACAATGCTGGTACATGCCCGTGATCAGTCCAAAGTGCATAGCTGCTGAAAAGAGAGCTTCCTTGAGGCTCGAAATTGTTCAGCAAGAACCCGGAGAGTTCCTGAGCATCAGCCACAGATATGCCGATATGAAAACAGCTTTTTGCACGGTCATCTGTCTCTTGTCCATACATCAGCAACCAGGTGCAACAAAGTGATTGTGTGCGTATGATCATACGCATTTGTTTCAAAAATGTGTAATATGTATATATATATAATTATATATATATACATTTTTAATTACACACACATATATGTATATATATATATATAATCACACACACATATATATAATATGTCTCTGTGTATATAGTCGTACGAGTCATTTGTTTTGTTTTTTTCAATGACAAATCTGGCAAATCCA
Organism: Cladocopium goreaui; assembly: GCA_947184155.2. Classification (NCBI taxonomy): domain Eukaryota; class Dinophyceae; order Suessiales; family Symbiodiniaceae; genus Cladocopium; species Cladocopium goreaui. Next base: position 226,066 of record CAMXCT020000028.1, read on the forward strand.
GGATTTCTCTGATTCTGCCGGAGCATTGTGAGGCCAGTATGATGAGGAGTTCACAACAACGGCCAATGTGGTCACCGCTGTTTGGCTCTCAGGGGAATGAACTCTGTCTAACTTCGCCAAGCTTAGTTGTCAGCAGTCCTGATGCAACCGTTTGACACATTGTCTTGGCTGAGACCTTGGTACTGGTTGCATGCGCTGGTTTCGTACAGACCTCAGTTGGCACAACAGTCAAGCAGAAGGTGCAAGAGGAGACAACGCGCTCAATAGATAATAGAACGATGCAATACAGCATGTATTCTCTTGTTTGGCATCTTGTTATTTATCTGTTGATATCTTTTGTTTGATTCCGTCTGTATGTCTACAGAGTCTTTCTATCCTATTCTATCCCCTGCCATCCATGCGATGCCAGGTACCAATCCCTCTGATCACAAACCCAGATAGGTACTTGTACCATCTTGTGCCAATCAATTCAGTCAGCCAGTCAGGCAGGCAGGCAGTCAGTCTGTCGGTCTGTCTTTCTTTGTCTGTTTGGTTGTCTATATGATATACTTACTGCAGATAGTACGATGCTCTCTGGAGTACAGTATATAGTCATATCTTGTGATCTTTTCTCATGATAATTTTACGGTAATGATTATACACTGTATCACATGTATACATATTATGCGTATGTATAATTATGTATAATCATATGATATCATATGTACATAGGTAGGTGTTCGTAGGTCCATCCATCATCTACCCACCTATGCGCATATGTGAGGAATATGTTCAAACATGTTCTAACATGTTCCAACATTTTTTTGAACAAATGCATTTGTCTCCTCGACATTCACGCATGCATGTAGTACTGTAGTACAATACATGTGTACATTATTATATGCACATGTGCACATAAATCTATCTATCTAATCTATCTATCTATATAATAATACATTACGTGTGCGAATGTCTGCGCGTATGCGCATGGCGCATATATGCTTGCATCTAGGCTACCGACTAGGCAATGCGCCAGGGATAATTTGCACTGGTAGCATGCATGCTGGCATGCAGCGTCCAGGTGATGGTGTCAGTCTATGTGGATGAGCACGATGCAGCCAACAAAGTGGGCCCTGATGAAAATTCGTTGTCGGTGCTTCTCCGAACCATGGTTGACTCAAGCCAAGACCATAAATCTGTTCACGAACAAGTTCTTTCAACGCTTTCTTTGTAATCACTTGGGTCCCTTTTGTGTAGAGGTATCTGTGTTTGTTTGATGTTCCAAGCCCCAGCATTCAGTGAGACCAGTTCTTCCTGGATTGCAGGTCACACCGCTGGACAGCCTGAAAACACAAGTGATCGCGCCAAACTTGGCCTCAGCACATGCGATTACGGTTGTCAATGACTTGAGCAATGGATAGCATGTGGAGCTGCTGAGAAGCTCCCAGCTGAGGATCGGCAGGATCCCAAAGAAAAAGTGTTGGGCACACTTTTTCAATCAATGAGGACTGGCGAGAAATTGGCCAGATGGTTACAGTATGAAATGTTGTAAGCCTGCATTCATTACTTGGGGTCAGAGGTGGGCTGGCTGTGACCCGTGCGCCCGTGCAGGCGAAATCACCTAGTGATCGGCTGGAATTATTTTCACCTGAAGCTGACCCGGGTTCGTCGAGCCAGACTCTGAACACCTCCAGTGAATTCCATTGAATTCCCACCTTCTATATAAATGCTAAAATTGATAAACAATTGTTAGTGTAATGAGCGTACAATTGTTTCGATCCGCTCACGAGGTAAAACAGCAGAGTCCATGCAATGATCAGGGACAGCCGAACTTTGCTCACTTTTTGATACACGCAAGTCGCATGCAGGCATACGTAATATGTCTTTAATGATCCGACATTTTGTTTGATGTCGCAATGGACCGGACGCGGAAGCCTGACATCAATGCAGACCAAAGTGCTCACAAGAACTGATAGACACACCAAGCCAAAAAGATAAGCTATTATTGAAGTATTGCAAACCATCAGAAGGAACTTGCTAACTTGCTCGATCCTTCCCGTTCATGCAGCCTTTCGGTCACTGTTTCTGTTATTCATGGTGGCTGCTGAGGCCGGCATATTCATCACTGCAATTTTTGCAACAGAGGTGGGAAATGCATGGAATTGCATGGAAATAGTGCGAATGTTCATCGAGCTTCAAATCCATGAGATGCTTGTACGGCTTGGACGTCAGCTGTGCATCCTTCTGTCGTTTTGCATATTTCTTTGAGACCATTTGGCTAGATTATCGCGTGGTCATCCGACCTTTTCCCAATGGAAGATGTTGTATTTCATTCTAGCCTAAGCAGCCCGGTGCAGACCCTTCCTGCCCCTGGCAACGCTAATTAACCCAGGCCCTTGCAGTTCTGCAGCATTCCCTCTTGGCCTTCAAGGTAGGAGCGGAGATTTTGCATTTTCCACTCAGCAGCATCATGTTTTTGGGAAAATTTGAGGGAATAAAAAGGTGCGGCAAGGGCAGAGAGTTGTAGCGGACATTGACTCAACCTTAGGCTGGGTTAGGGCCGAGATAGGGGTCAATTTGTTTTTCTGGATCAAAAAAATATGCTGGATCATAAAAAATAATCCGGATCAAAAAAAATAAATGTTATATGTTTGAATAGGAAAGAAGGGGAAAGAAAGAAAGAAATAAAGAAAGAAAGAAAGCAAGAAAGAAAGAAAAGAAAGAAACAAAGAAAGAAAAAAAGATAGAAAGAAAGAAAGAAAGAAAAAAGAAAGAACGAACGAACGAAGGAAGGAAGGACGGAAGGAAGGGAAGGAAGGAAGGAAGGAAGCAAGCAAGGAAGGAGGGAATATAATATAATATGTTTATAATCATATTCATATATTTGCATATATTTATATTTCCACATGCACATACTTTTTTAGGTACTTTATATGCACATATTTTATCCCTAAAGAAACCCTGCAACCAACCTTAAACAAACCCCAACTGGATCCTAAACCAACTTTGAAGAAGAACCTTGAGCCAACTTTAGAAACACCCTGAACCAAACCTAAAGAAACCCCAAACCAAGCCAAAAGAACCCCAAAACCAACCCTAGATAAACCTGCCTTAAACCAACCTTAAACATCCTTAAACAAATCCTAAACCAACACTGTCATAACATTCAATGCAACTATTTGCGCCGTTTTTCACCCAACACCGTGATGCCTCAACCATCCCCAGCCTACATTCTACATGTTCACAAGGGGCATGTTCGGCATTATTTGAGTACCATATTCAAACTACAGCATTGCCTGTGAAAACAAGTATTGTCATTCTGCTTTGGGGGGAGGCGCTGCGCCCTGCCCCCAAGCCCCCATCCCGTTTTTTTATTCAAGTCCAACTTTGCACACTTGCAATACACTTCTCTGCATGTTGTGTGTGTTTTCCATGTATTTAGATATTTTTTTATATGCGTGTGTATCTTTCTTTCTCTCTCCCTTTCTATATACACAAGCAACTCTATATAATATATACATATATAGAAATAATATATATATATATACAACATGATATATAGTAATCCTATTTACATATAATATCATATATACATCATTTTTCTTGATCGCTTGGGGATATTTTTGATCCCAGAACATTTTTTGATCCCTTGCCCTGTGTATATGATCATATACTAGTAGTATCAAATATCAATAAATAAGTATATAGACATAATATATAGATATGGATATGGATATGCATATTTACAAGTATTGACATGCACGCACCGATCCCGAAATAAACCTAATCCAACGCTAAAGCAACCATAGACAAACTTTGAACAGACCCTATACCGACCCAAACCAACCCAAATAGACCCTAAAACAACCATCAATGAATCTTAAACCAGCCCGAAATGGATTCATATTTTGGATAGCTGCTCCAAGTGGCAATCTAGACCCAAGATCAAAGTCTATTTCTGTCTGGAATATTTTTTTGATGCCTTCGAGTGGCGAGCTAGAGCATTTCGATCCCCCGTTGCCTGATCAAAAAAGAATATTTTGGATAAAAAAAATATCCAGCCCACAATTGAAATATATTTCTGTAGGATATATATTTTTTTAAGTACCAGTGTTTTAATTTTTTTTTGATCCGAATAATTCTTTATGACCCCTCACTCGTTAGGGCCTTAGGCCTTGCTGCTTGCTCAGGCTGAGTCAGCATGGGGTGCAAGTGGTCTCGTTGCAGCAGTGCTGGTTTTTCCAATTGTACGACACCAAAACCACAGGTTTTGCAGCTTTGATATACTTTGACAGGGTGACTGTTTTGCAGCGATGTTTGAAGCGGGTTTGGTTTGTTTGATGGTGTTTGTTAGCTGCCTTTGCGTCACTATTTAACACTGCTGCTTTCAAACAAGCCGCCCTTGATCAAGCGCGAGGCCACTTGCTCAAGGAATCTAGGAGATATATACACTGCATCAAGAAATCTATTGAAATGCGCGCACACAGAAACACGCTTCTTCATGGACACAATGTAAACTGAACAGCATGGACACTGTTCGTGCTTCCTAGTCAGGCTTAGACGACTTAGACCATCTCAGACCCAGCAATTTTGGCTGTATGCTGGCAATCAATGCTGTGGAACCTCCCGGGTGAGCTGTTCGGGCTACTAAGGGAAATACTGTTCATGAAGCATAGGTGATAATGAGGCTTTGGATACTTCATGTTTGGCTTGGGTTCGCAGCAAGCTGGGTGGTCACTGCGGAGGATAGCAGTTGTGAAGAGTTTGCCGGAAAGCGTCTCTCTGCCTGGCAGATTGCCAAAAAAGCTCTTTGGGACCGGGTTCGCGGAGCTTCCCTTGAGATTTCAATGCAGGAAGGTGCTTTGATGCAGCTTTCGGTGGAGGTTGAAGGTATTCCAGGAGCAGCGCAAGATTGCCCCCTTGGAATGTTATCAATTCAGCTGTTTTTGCTGGACATGCTCAGGGTACTGCCAAAGAGCTCCCAGCAGACGGAGATCGCTGCCTGGTTTGAAAGGCTCATCAATCAAGCTATTTTTCAGATTCAATGGTCTGATGTTATCCGATCTGGGTGGCCAATCTTTGGGCTATTGGCACGCCTTTCTCGGCTTTCTCAACCTGTTCAGTTGGATAGAGACATTTGGAGGAGGATAAGGCCCACAGGCATACCTGTTCCCATCGACGAGATACAGGCTCAACTGCAACATGCAATCAACTTGGAACTGGCCGAGGCTGGCCATTCTTCTCACATACTGTTGAAGAGTTTTTTCAGCCCCGATTCCACAGCGCTGTGGAGCGACATATCTTCGCAAGGGCAAGAGTACATCCTGAAAGAGGCTTCTTTGAAAGACGACCAGCTGCATAGTTTGGCGTATTATTTTCTCAGGCACTTGAGGACAGAATTTGCAGGTTTTGCTGGCCCTGTGGATCCTTTCCTCCGCAGTATCCTAGGGCTGAGCGAGGAACAGCATCGTTCCACATTGAGCTGTTGGGATGTGGGCGCTGCACCCGTTCCCCGGAATACCAAGGGTGAGCGACACAAAGTTGTTGAGCATCCAGAACAGGATGTTTGGCAAATCTGTCATCACCACGGCCTAGCAACGCGTGCGTTTGAGCCCTCTGAGATGGGATTTCAACGGCTGATTGCATCTTCTACATCTTTGCAAGATCATGGGTCGCTCGCAATACATCGGCTGGCCGTATCCAACATCACTGGGCAGGCTCACTTCAATCGTGGTGGTCAGGTCACTGGGTCTTTGGGTAGTCGAGGATGTGGCTTGTTTGCATTTGGCTTGTCGAGCTACCCCAGTTGCCTAGGCCTAGTGATAGTGTGAATATGTACTCGTAGCTCAAGAGGGTATATGGCTCAAAAATGAGGTACTATTTGCGAATGCGATCCAAAGAATGCTCATTCTTGGGGTAAACAATTCTCAAGAAGGTAAGAGTGACTATGCACAGTATGGCCGTTCTGGCCTTAATAATCTTTACAGAGACCGCATGTTGTTACAATTGTCATGGGAGTCAAGCTTCCCAGTCAGCACGGACTTATTCTGGTTATAGTACCTGACGGTCGAGGGCTGAAGGTTTTGGTGTCGAACTTGTCGCAGCATGCCAACTCGAAGCGTTCCCTCTGTGGCTTATGGCCCAAAAAAAGGAGACTGCCGGAGACTGCTCATTCCGTAGGCAGTCGGCACTCCGTCGGCACCCCTGTTCTATTGAAGCTCAGCCCAATGGGGATTGGTAACTCGCAGCCTGCAGCAGCCTCTGTGATCACAGGCCGCTTCAGACTGGACATCTCTGGACAGTCTGTCTCGCCGTACTATTGTAGCAACATGTAGCAACATGTGGCAACGTTTTCAGTGCTTAAAGCACGGTCACTGTATGTTACTGTATCAATCTCCTTCGTACAGGTGACCTCTCCGCATTCTTCCCAAAGCAAGTTGGCCCTCCTTCACAATATGTTGCTTGGAACGCAAGATGACACATTCAAATTTATGTAGATTATTCATGTTACTGTATAGCCTTTGGGGTTGGGTGAGAGGATGTGAGGGGATTTGTTCACGGATACTCAGGGAATCTCAGGGATCTTGGGCTGTTGAGACTACAGAAATAGATTCAATTCAATAGATATCAACATCAACCGTAGATCTTTGAAAAGCCATCAGAAGTCCATGAAAACTGTGCCGCTGAGAGGCCAAAGCCATCCAACATTGGATGCACCTGATCCTTGTGCTGCAGGCTTGCCAGTGCTCTCCAGCAAGGGCCCCCAAATGTTGCAACACATTCTTGGTGCTTAAGGTTTCTTCCAACTGAAGGCATTTGGCCAAACTTTGGCACCTGAGACAGATTGAACTCACTGCATTTGCCTTGAAGTTCTTTGCGAAGGTGGCTGCGTGCGTTCTGCGCGCAGTGGTCCTACTCGACCTCCTTGGATGTGTATGGATGGTGTTGCTGTGTGGGATGGGGTACTATGCTTGGTACCATGAGCCTTGGGTGAGATTTGGTTGGAGTGAGGAGAGGGGGCGGTATTGACTGATATATAATGATATGTATATATATATATATATGTGTGTGTGTGTACACTGCTAATAACATGCAGTCTAAATATTGATTTGGCAGGGGAGTGCGGCATGATTCTGGGACCGCACTCAACGAAGCTACCACAATCATGGGATACTGGGTCTGATCAACCCAGCGTACCTGCATCAGAGGATAGCAACCGGCTAAGCTGAGAACCGGAACTAGGTAACTTTGATATAGCATCCGGCTAAGCTGAGAACCGGAATTCATAGTCAAATTCATTTACAAAATCAATTTAATTTCAACTTCGACATTTGTGCCTTTTGTCCTTTGATTCATGTCAGGCCATTCATTCAGGAATTGGTGGTGCTCTTTTACTTCTCCTCACTACGCTCGAATCTATATATCCCACAGTGTGTTTTGGGTACTTTACCTCACTTGGTAGTACCGTCTGTCCGTTTCGACGGATATGAAAGTTATGACCGGGCATTTTCCCGGCTGCAGAGTGGGATGTCGCCAACATCCTGAAGTCCCCTTTGCATATTGCATGCAAACAAAGAAGTAAATGTCAGAGCCGACATTGAAGTTCGTCCAACACAATTTGGAAGCCATAAGGCGAAGTGTGCCCAATGGGCGAAGTACCCACAAGGGAGAAGTACTCATATGACGAAGTATTCTGAATGCGCTCTACTTCCAGTACATGTGGTCCCATCCTCAGTGATTGGGTTTTTATGAGATGATCTAATTTTACTTATCACTTTAGAACCGTAGTTTCGAGCCATGGATGTTCGAACTTTTGCGAAATCAGCGGGACCTCCCCCGAATGTGCCGATTCCTCCGGGAGTGATTCTCAATAGTGTTTCGCAGCAGTTGACCAATTCACGTATTACTGAATCTTCTATGTCTTCAATGTTACGTATTCAACAAGAACATGCTCGTTCATTGGAACGAATGGCAACGATGCAAAGTCAGATCATTGAGCTGCAATAAATTCAGACTCAACAAGTGCATTTTATGCAACAAATGATGTTACCATTGGCTTTTCAATACAATACATTCATGTCCTCGATGTCTTCTTTAGTACCTGGTGTGGGCAATTTGCTTACCCAGCCGTTCACTTTTGTCCAATCAACATTGGGATCGTCGGGGACCTTGTGTGATCCTCTTCATGGCCTACCTGGAAGTAGTCCGGGACCTATGGGGCAATTTGCGGTTCTACCAACTGGCCCGGGACCTTCAATGCGTGCTTCAAGTGGTCCGGCACCCAAACGTCGTCGTCTTGATCCCCAATCAGATCCTCTTCATGAACCACAGAGTGTTGCAAACTCAGTTCAGATTCCGCGCTATGGTCTTTACCATCATGTCAAGCAATCTGAAACTTTTCATCTGAATTGTTAGTGGGTACAAATGACTTATTCAAGACGATCAACATTCTTTTTCTGTATCAACAGATGCTCCGTATCCACAAATCAATTGCTGATAATCCATTTCGCGTGAAAAACGCCTTTGAAGATGGAATGCTGATCGAAGATACAAGACGTCAACAATGGATACCTAATGCTGAATATTTCAATTCATCTCGTGGCTACATTATTCATGAAGATGCAGTGGATCATACTCAATTTTGGTATGATTACATTTCGACTGACTTGAAGACTCGATTTTCTGCACAACTGCGTAACCCTGTGTTGCGTGATTCAGTTTTGACATCTCTCCGTTTTCTGATTACTGCTTTGGGACGTCACAGCAACCATGTGTCATTGGCTGAGAAATTTGAAATTATTCCAAGCAAGAGCCTATTGCGGTCTATGCGCACTTGGCACTCCCGCAGTGGCGTGCAGACAATTTTGATATTTTTCAGTACTTTGGATTTGGTCACAATACATCAGTATTGGGAATGGCTTCAGCTGTGCGAGAAGGGGTAGTTCGACCATCATCATGCGATGTGCGGAGCCCAGACTGGCTGACTCCCAATACTTTCTATTCTCGGGGAGTTTTGTTCAATGATGATTCCTCCTTTTCTAGGAAACATGTGCTGAGAATTTTGGAACAGACCAAGAAATTTGGTGGCCTTAACACTGCTCGACCTATTTGCATTGTTGGTCGTGCTTTTGCACGTCAAGCACATATTCGGACCCCACAAGGTGGAGTTTATGCAGACCAATTGTTAGCCTATTTCTATGATGTCGTGCATGGATCAGACTCTCGGTGGGCCTTTCGATCCCACCTTTCGACTATCCATGGAGTAGCTACTTTCATTTCGTAGATTCTTGCTAGATATAACAATTCATGCTATGATAAAAAAGATGTCTGTGCTGCCTCTTACCCAGGAACCACTCAGGACGACTCTACCAAGGCAGCTGCGGCAACTTTGGCTCGGGACAAGGCTACACCTTCGCCTTCAACACGTGTGGAACCTCCAGTCATCCCCGCTCTTCAACAAACTTATTCCTGGGGATTAGGTTTTCGCAATTCGACATTGAGCAAAGGATATATTTTGCCTAAATCTACCCGCGATTTTGCAAAAGCTCGACCAATTGTGCATTATTCAACAGCATGGGCTAGGAAATTGGGCAGTGCAATTTCTACTCTTTTGATGGAAATTTTGAACACTGTCTTTCGGTCCATTTTGGAATTTCCTGATGTACGAGCTGTTATTGAAGGAATTCGTCGATTGTTTCCTATGGAGTCCTTCGCGGAGTCTGCGCATTGCTTGCACGAAGCAGACATTGCTGGTTTTATATCAAGTACAACTTTCCGGAATTTTGATGTCATTGTGTTTGTCGTGTACACGTATGCACAGAAAACCGAATAAGGTTTAGACACTGTCCTGCAGGCTCACATTCACAAGTTGGAACGTTATCTCAAAACAATACTTTTCTGTTACATTGAGACACATTCCTGCTATTGTTCAATACTTGCTGGCTAATTCCTATTTTACGGTCGAGAGCCAAGTATTTCGACAATGTCGGGGAGCCAGTATGGGATCTCAGTTTGCACCTGTACTTCGTTCAGCCGTGGCTTTACAACGTGAATGGAACTATCATCTCTTTTTCACCCTTCACTTGGGATCGTTCGTTGCATCATCGATATGTGGACAATTAAGATTTGTTAGGCTTGACGCACTCTTGACGTCCTGATCTGTTTACAACCAAGAAGTCCCAAGATTTAAAGAGTTTTTCCGATGGCTGTTTCAGTGTCGTTCTGTAGATCACTTGATGCATTCGGGTTGCATCCTCAATGCGGTTTTTGGATCTAGTTTGGAATTTGCACATGTTTAAGATGTCATTACTGGTATCAGTGCATTAATTTCTTTGGAGGATTTTGCAGAAACTGCCCTTTCCTTGCGTCAGATATTCCTAGCTTGGTGCAATATTTGTTGGATCATTCGTATTTCACGGTCGGGAGCCAAGTATTTCGATTACGTCGGGGTGCCAGGGTTCTTATGATGGAAGCCTCACTACAGCAAACAAATTATTACGTCGATATCGTCATCGTGCACAAAAGACACAGGTAAGATTTTTATCTTAACGATTACACAACCATGTGCAGATTTTCACATTTTGTTGAGGGTTCAAGCAGCTGTAGACCCAAATCTCCCCCGCAGGCGGTTTCACAAACCTAACCCAAGCCATGCCTTTCTCTACCCCATGCAGGCTGTTACTCCAAATGATAACACGGGCCGGTAAGCTGCACCAAATGCTGATTCTCGCGAATCCATGGTTCGTCATCATCCCAGTCAGTTGATTCATCTATGGTGATCACAATGGGGACCCTGAATAAATAAACCTGATATGAGAATATGTTCGTCTGTGACTGGCCTAAGCGATGAAAGTCTGGGTTTGCCTGAAATAAGGCCCGCTGAGATAGCACAAAGGACATAGAATTGCAATTGTCGAACAGGATAAAGCCGTGAGAATCTCTGTCGTAATGTTGTAACTCAGCGGCCGTGGCACCCTGGACAGTTTGAATGAAAGGAGGCTTCTGGATATACGTAGGCAAAACGAAATGGAGGCATTTTGCCAAGGTGCTTTTGCCAGCGCGCGAAGGCGCCCGGAGCACAAGAAATTTGTACCGAGAATCTAAAATGGAATACTGTTTGGCCCAGTCTTCGACTCGGGCAACCACTTCTGGCAAAAATGGCTTTTGCAATGGCTGGAGCTGAGCCACCACTTCGGCCTGCTCACGTCGGAGGCGACTTTCGCTCTCCTGCTGCATGACTGCTTCCACAGCGCGTTTGCGGGTGATATAGCCCAAGCGCACCTGCAACCTGCTGCACACGGTGTTGACACTTTTATAGTGATAATTCTGGAGACATTGGCCCTCTTTCTGAAAATGCATCTATAGAATCAGAGACCCCAAGGTATTTTCAAGTTGACAATCTCTTTAGAATCGCTGCCCCCAAGTCACTCTCGTAGAGCCGTTTTTTGGTTGGGGGGGTTAGTTGGCCTTCTATAAAATCAGGCTCCCCAAGTGTCATTCATTGACAGCTGACCTGAATGCTCCAGTTGCTCTTGCCTACCTTACCTTATGCATTCCCAATTTTATAGAGCTCAAAGGCTCCAAGTGTTCACTGTCAACCTCTTCGATTATATACAAGGATGATCAATGATGATGAACGAATTGTTGTGGGAAATTTGTTCTGCCAATACTTCTCTATAGAATTGAAGAACATGACATACACCCAAAGAGAACAGATCCAACTATAGAATCGCAGTGGCTAAGGCTTTCTGCTGACTAGGACTCAGTGCTGTATTCAACATGAAATCTCTATAGAATCAGAGGCCCCAAGGTCCTCTATACAATTGAAAGCGTTGACACTGGGTAGGTACCCCTAAACAAAGCAGGGGGTTAAAACGCACCATTTTCCAGGACCCAACGTTCTTGATTCTGTAGAGGAAATTCCAAGGGGGATATTTGAAGGTATCTGAAGATATGTTACGGCCAAATTATTGCTTATGTTCGGACACGTTATCAGACTCGAAGCAGCACTTTTATAAACAACATAGGTGTTTGTGACGTTCCCTATTCTATGAAATGGACCTGCTATGAAGTGGTCCCACTGAAATTCACATTGGGTTTATGTTATGTTCCATTTCATACAAATCTTTTCGGAGTTGGTCAATATTCTGGTACCCGAAAACTGCCCGCACGCCACCCTTTCGCGAACCGTTCGCGCCCCAGCAGAATCGGGACAAGGAATTCTGATCATGTTTTCGTGCGCATATGTGTTTATAAATAGTGGTATGCAGACCTCGTTGAATTTTAAGGTTTCTCCATCCCACTTTATTACTTGTATATTATGGTACCCATATTCCAGACCACATAAAATATGATAAAGAAACATTTATAGTATGGGTTTAATCATTTCATCCGGACATGGGTTCTTCCCTTCCATATAGAGCTTCAATCAAGGGGGATCGATAAACAGCTATTGACAAGTCAACTGCAATGACACCGCCTAAAGTGAGTCTTTGGCATCCGCACCCCTGGGTCCATGTATATATATATAAATAGATATATATATATCCATAGATAGATATAGATAGATATAGAAAGACATATCTTTGTATAGATCTGTCTCGAAGAGATATATATATATGTGTGTGTGTGTGCGTGTGTATCTAAATCTCTCGAAAAATGTCTCTATATATCTACATATGCTGATCGCCATGCAGCCATGGAGCGTCCAATAAATGTGGACCCTGATGTATCTCCGGAATGAAAACAATGCTGCTTAACCCAGGCACGCGTACTGCAGGTACTGCTGATGAGAAAGCTTGTGCCCACTCCACAGCGCATCCAGCCATCTGCCCTGCACTGTGTAGTCCTTGAACGCCTCGTAGGAGCTGGTGGCAACGAAATGGGTTCCTACCTGCACAGATCGCCCGGGTGAATTCCACCCAGCACTCAAGGCATGTCAGCCGAGGAAATGATCTGGTGGTGGGTCCAGACAATTAGATTAGATGTGATGCTGGCGACGAAACAATCTACATATGCCGCTTGCTGTCAATTCCTGTCTCTGCAAACGGCCATTTATCGCGAAGCAAAAAGTTTCTTTCGCGCATCCTTCGCGAACTGCATGTGTATCTTTCGCGCAACCCATGTTGAGCAATAACTCCGCTTATGAAGATTCAATCGGCACAGGCCAAATCACACCAAATTAGCACGGAAAAGTGCTTCATAGCCTTGCAAACATTGTGCTAGCATCACGGAATCCCCTTCGCGAACAGGTTCTTGCTGCTGAGGAACTTTTTTAGCAAGGCTTACTGGGCCACGCCCTTCAAAATGCCCTTTAACTTTACCTAGTCTTTTGCAGCACTTGCGTGCAACTGTCGTGCAAAGACTTGTCTCCGCAGACCACAGCCAGGAGCACGGGGGGGCGGCAAAGGAAAAGCAAACACCAGGTGCCTTGGTGTTTGGCTCTTGCAAAGTGTCCCTGTTCGAAGCTTGGCTGCTGCATTTCGCGGTTGTTTCTTGAGACTTCAGAAAGCAACGTTAGGCAGGACCAGCGGCAGGTGCAAGGATGTGCTTGGCCACCATGGTATTTGGCTCTGGCGAAGCGTGACCTTCGGAAGCTGGCTGCTACCTATGAAGGGAAAAGCCAATGTGCGGTCCCAGTCTCCTGCCGGACCCCCGACAGCAGGGAGGCGGTGGTAGCCCTTAACAAGCGGTACTGTAGACAATGAGGATGATGCATTCTAGCCACCGTTCGCGACACTTTCGCGAAGCAAACAGTTTCTGTTTCGCAAACAAACTTTCGCGCGGGGTCCCAGCACAAATGAACTGTGTTTGCAATTGAAACTCGTTATCAGGACCTTCAGATGGATCACCACATATATATGTTTATATGCAGAGATATATTTCGATATATCGATAGTGATAAATCTTGAATCAATGCGTACAAAGAAGAAGGATTGCCTATGCAAGACCAACCACGTAGATAGCGGTCCAATGAGTTCAGTTCATCCAAATCAGGCTCGTGGGTGCCCAGACCAAGGTGGCCTACAAAATGTTTGACTGCAAACACGATCTGCTGCAAAGCTGCCAGGTCTACTGATGATCAACTAGAAGCTACGTCATGCTGCTGCCACACGATCGGATTAGTGACAAAGGTGGCCTACATGAACTGCAACTTTCAACATGAGATAGAATGTCGTTACAAGGTAACCCAACGGAGATGCACCTTTGCAGCCCAAACGTAAAAATGTCCTTGGTCTGCCGCATCTCGCCAGCGTGCGCCCCGTGCCCGACATGGGGAAAGATTGGGCTGAATGCCCTTGAAACGGAGCGCCGTGCATGATTGCCAGTCGACGGGGCGGGCGAATTCCAGGAAGCAATGAATATGTAGACGGCCAGCATCCTCCGAACGCAAACTTGATTCCATCGTGGCACTCCATTTGCCGACCCACTCACACGTTGCAAGCCAAGTAAGGAACTCATCGAAATCCGCCAGCTGCAGCTGCAAGGAATTGTAGGTTACCAACACTGCTCGTGCTCGAAGACGAAAAGGGCGGGCATCACCTGTGAAAAATGTGCAACAATGAAGTGGCTGCGACTAGGACTCATGACTATACCCCTTCTAGTTCAGTCTCTCCCATCTGCATGCAAGGCTGAGGCTTGCCTACTGTCACTGATGCATGTCATGTCCATCCACTGCTCTAGGTCTCTTACCCTCCGGAAAGCACCGTCCCGGATGCAGGGACAGAATGGCAACTACTTGCGGTCTGACCTGGTCCTGGGGCTGCTGCCATATCCACATCCTCTTGGGTCGATGCTGCTGCACCAGCTTCGTCTGCTGCTGCAACGCCCTGCAAAGCTGATTAGAAACAGTGTGAACCAGAAGGCCGTGCAAACCCAGCGAATGGTAGCACCAACCAGGACGGCTGAGCAAGTCGCAGCAGGGTGAGAAATGTGAAAAGTGACCCGAACAACGGGTCGCAGTCTTTAGCACCCGACAAACAGGTGAGGCACCTCATAGAGGTCAATGATGTCTCGCAGCTTCTGAGTGTCACTCGGAGACAAGGTGCAGTTCTCCAGGCGCTGTCGTTGCGCTGCAAAGTCGGCGCGAGACAATTCACCCCGAAATTTCGGCACCTCGAGCTGGTTGGCTTGCAGCAGTTCCCGCAACGACCCGCACGCAGCACGCTTCCGTGTCGTGGAGGATCTCATGGCTCGGCCCAAGTGCAATGCGGAAACATCCTGTCTGCATGGCATGTCTTGGGTGCAAGGCTCCAATGCGATGTGCTACGTCAGTTGCTTGCGACACCCCGCTTTGCTGTCAGGTGGCCCATTTCCTTTGGAGAGGGCTTGACACTAGAAACAGCAAGGAACTCACCACCACGTCCTTAAAGCAGAATGCAGGTCACAGGCTTGAGCATGAAAAAAGCACATGGAGCAGATAGTCTGCTAGGATTCCATTGTCACAAACAGCTGGACGTGCATATGGCCCACAGGTCTGGAAAAAGCGTGTCGACCGTTGACACCCAGGAATGCTGCTGATGATTTCCGCTAGAGAAATGTGACTGGTAGAGGCACGTGTCTGAGTAGCAATATCTACAGAGACGGTCTGCCCCAGAAACAAAACCGCTCACGGCCCATGTTTTCACCCGACGTGACTGCAGTTCTCTCCGGCTGCCGCTTCGCACACGTGCGATCCACAGACGCCATGCTGCGACAGCACTGCAAAAAAAAGGAATGGAAGCTGGAAGAAGGGGTGGAAAAGAGGTAGATGTGATGTGGGAACATGGCCGCTGCAAATGATGGAATGGGAAGGATGTGCATGGGGGTAATGTCTTAAAGCTGCTGTTGCTGCTGCGCGCGACAGTACGCAATTACTATAGGCGGGACCGCAGCGGGACCGCGGCGGGACCGCAAAATGTGGGAATTCCCACGATTCCAGGTTGCAGGCGGGACCGGTCCCGCCGTCGGCGGGACCACTTTACCTGTGAATTTATAGGAGCGGGACCGCATACCCCGTTTGGGAATTATAATAATATACCAGGGGGGGTCAGGTGATGTTTTGGAGGTGGGGTGTGGGAAGATTCTTGGGGAGGTGATGTTTTGGAGGTGGGGTGTGGGAAGATTCTTGGGGAGATATCTTGTCTATCTAGCGTTGTATCCCTGGATGTCTTCTAAATGGGGTCTCTGGACCGCGCATGTCTTCCAAGCGCTTTGTCTTCGACATGGCGCTTGCAAGTCTGCGGTTTCCAGCTTTCACTCCTGCCGCGCTATGCCTTTGGCATTGGGATTTTCAGCCTTGACATGGTCTCATTCCAAGCGCTCTATGTCTTGACCATGGCGCTTGCAAGTCTGCGGTTGCCAGCTTTCCCTCCTAGTGTCCATGCCTTTGGCATGGTGCTTTCGAACCTTCACATGGCCGCTCTCACTCCAAGCGCTCTATGTCTTTGGCATGGCGCTTTCCACATAGTGCACGGCTTGACTCTACTCATGCGGGCTTGCCATTGGATGCATGCGACGTGCCAGCAGCCACGTCAAATCACTCACATCCAGCTTTCCTGCTTGTCGTAGAAGACGTCTTCGTTTCCTTTCCTGCAGGCTATGGAGTACATGTCTTTCAACATGGGTTCAGCGTTCACATGTCCCACCTGCACTCACGAAAAGACACCGTATCCATGCATTTACATGCACTCTCCTGGTTCTGTAGTTCTTTGGTGGCTGCTGCTAACTGGCGTTTCAAATTTTTGCGCTCTTCCTTCAGCACAGCAACCCTATCAGCCGCGGCCGGTGGGGCTGCAGCTGCCGCGGCGTTTGCATCAGCAGCGGACATGGCACTCAAGGCGGGCGAACAACAGGCTTGCTCCACTCAAACTGCATGCAGTCCTCAAGATGATCCTGTGGTCTCTTTGTGCTTGCCTGGTACCTCCTTTTCACCCCTGTTCACGACCCCAGAAACATGGCTACGAGAATGTGACAAAATGGTCATGCACCGATGTACCCTGATAGTACGTCGATATCGTCATCGTGCACAAAAGACACAGGTAAGATTTTTATCTTAACGATTACACAACCATGTGCAGATTTTCACATTTTGTACCATTTGGGTTCTGACTCGTCTAGACAGAAATTTGATTGCTCACGATTTCTTCTGACAGTGCAAGCCGACACTGAATTTTGTTTTCTTTTATGGCGCTTGTGTCGCACTATGAATGAACCTTTCTCTTTCCACTGCATGTGCAATACCAATCACGTTCAATATTTCTTAACTCAAGAATGGGAACGATTTCATCAGGATCATGACTCTGCCTCTGTTTGGACTTTGCCAGCAGTCAGACGTGATTTGAATTTGCTTCGTCATTGGATCATTTCTCCATCAGATCATTTTCCTCACTCTCTTACAGTACATTGTCCTTGTCAATGGCATGAACTATTACAAAAGACTTTCTTAGATGCAGCAATTTTCAATCGTTGCTCTCCACCTGCGGGACAAGTTCTTCGCAACCTTGAACAACAACCTCCTGATCTGTTACGCTCTCAGTATTTCTGGGGGATTGATTTCAAACGCTCTACATTGAGTAAGGGGTACATTTTACTACCGCCTGGTCTCGGAAATTGGGAAGTGCTTCATTCACTATTTTGATTGCCATCCTCAATGCGGTTTTTGGATCTATTTTGGAATTTGCACATGTTCAAGATGTCATTACTGGTATCAGTGCATTATTTTCTATGGAGGATTTTGCAGAAACTGCCCTTTCCTTGCGTCAAACAGATATCGCTGGCTTTTTCAATCAAGTTTAATATGATCGTAATTTGTTCGCCATACAGTTCGCTATATTCACCTTTGCTTCTCAGTGTGAACAAGGATTAGATACTGTTATGCAATCACATGTTGTTCGTTTGGAACGGATTCCTCGTGTTTTTCAAGGATCTTGGAGAGAAAAGACGAAACAATATATGACTATTACTTTGCGTGATATTCCTAGATTGGTGCAATATTTGTTGGATCATTCGTATTTCACAGTCGGGAGCCAAGTATTTCGACAATGTCGGGGTGCCAGTATGGGATCCCAGTTTGCTTCTCGTACCATCCTGAGTGGACTTTGTGCTCGTCTGCGCCTCATTCGTTCTCATGTTTTTCCAGCCAAAATTCAGTTGGACCAGGTGCAGGATTTTCTGGGCCTTATGTATCAACGAATTCCTGAATTTTTCACTGATGCGAATATATGTTTAACCCATCGTTTTCTTCGTAGTCTTTGGAAGGACCAACCCGTACAATCTTTGATGCAGTGGTGTCGATAAAAAGAGTTTTGCTGCGCTTCTTACTGATTTGCCTCTCATATTGAGAGGCCATGTGTGTGTGTACACTGCTAATAACATGCAGTCTAAATATTGATTTGGCAGGGGAGTGCGGCATGATTGTGGGACCGCACTCAACGAAGCTACCACAATCATGGGATACTGGGTCTGATCAACCCAGCGTACCTGCATCAGAGGATAGCAACCGGCTAAGCTGAGAACCGGAACTAGGTAACTTTGATATAGCATCCGGCTAAGCTGAGAACCGGAATTCATAGTCAAATTCATTTACAAAATCAATTTAATTTCAACTTCGACATTTGTGCCTTTTGTCCTTTGATTCATTTCAGGCCATTCATTCAGGAATTGGTGGTGCTCTTTTACTTCTCCTCACTACGCTCGAATCTATATATCCCACAGTGTGTGTTTGCGCGTGTACATACGTTTGCAATATATCCATATAGGATTATATAGGTATGTATAACATATCCCATAGAGTATAGAAGAAACTCATGATAAAATTTATGCATCCTGTTTACTTTACACATCGAACTAGATCAAAGTCGACCATATTAGACCGTTGGATCAAGCTTTTTGAACATGCCAGCTGAGACTGCGGAGTGAGCTCAGGAGATGAACATCACATACATATCGATTTGGGGAGCTGGCTGTGCTCTTGGCACATTGCTGGACATTTTGGCATTCGTCATCCCAGTAGCTACAGGCCTCCTCAAACTTGAATTGCTCGCAACGATTGTTCGCACCTGGTCGGAGAGAAATGAAAGTTGAGCCTGAAATGGCTTGCAAAAAAGAGGTTCGCATTTTCATAAAAATAAGTCGCAAGCCTTCCGTACATGAATGCAAGGGAGTTGTCCAATCCCGAGGTATTGGAACACCTTGCGCTGAATTGCTCGGAGCATTGTTTGCTTGGCATCTATACAGAGACTATCAGAGGCTTCATGGCGGAGAAACCTTTGGCTTTGACCCCTTGGGGAGGAGTGAGTTGGGACATGTTGGGATGGGGAGCGAAGGTGCGTTGTGGATCTTGGTGAGTCAGCCGAGGCAACGCAAAGCGAATTAGCTACGGCAATTTCGGCAATCGGCACTTTCGCTCGAACATGCTGAACAGCTGAAGTTAGGTGAAGTCAGGACATGTCAGGACCCCTTTCCATCCCTTTCCCGCTTTGCGAGAGGACCTTTGATGGCTTCGACCCAGAAACTAATCCGATCCTCAAGGGCTTCACTGCGGCAGGCTCTTCTGCAGAGAAGAAGTACAAGGACGGGTTCTCCGCAGTTCTGCGTTTCTTTTGTGATTCGTTTGATTCTTTTGTGGCTGTGTTGTGATGTGTTGTGCACGACAAGGATCCGTAAGGCTTGATTGGCTTGCTGTGACGGACAGTTGCACTGGCCGCATGTTTTTCCGATTTTTTTGAGGAGGGCTACGGGAGCTCAAATCCATTTCAGACCATCGTTTCCGCTCCCAATCCATTCCAGACAGCACCTGAGCAGTCACCCCGGAAGCAGAATGCTGGATGCTGCTGATAAATAGGGCCGGTAAGACAGTGAATCACACCGGTTCGTTGCGATTGAAAAGTTGATGTGCGATGGCCGCCTTTGTGGTTGACAACTAAAATCCGCGCGCATCTCACCATGATCTGATCATGCAAAACATTTCAAATTGAAGCATGTTATATTATATGTCCAGTCATTGCCTTGGCGTTAGTTGGAAAGTGTTAATTGTTAATACACAGCTACCAAACACCATAAAGACTTCGATTTTTATTACGCAGTTGTTGATATTGTTGACATATTGAAGCTTGATTTGGGCAGAAATACTGTTTGGAATCTTTTTGGTGGGTCTCTGTCCAAAGGCCCCCCCTCAGATTGGAGAATCTACAAAGGCCAACGCCAGGTTACGGCAAAGGGAAAGGATGGTAGAACAGGTTTGCCTACAGGTTTGCCTACAGGTTTGCCTACAGGTTTGCCTACAGGTTTGCTTGCTTCTACCCACTGCGGCGTTTCTTCAGAAGGGTTTCGGAAGTTGGGTTTATACATCTAAAGTATTTTAAACTTATTAGAGTCTGCCAGAGTCTGCATGCAGATGTCTATTGTTTGGGAATCCCTTTGCCAACATCAGCCCATCATCAACCATAAGCTATCATCATAAGCGTCATTTTAATTTCATTTTAGCCTTGGTTTACAAACTCACCGCCCCCTGGCAGAATGGGTTGCCGGTACTGGTGTACTATAACGCAATATATATATATTATATAACATATATATATAACATTATATAACTATTTGCACGCATAGTTGTGCTTAGACCATTGGCAAGGTGGACACTGGCTGAGCTCCGATGAGTGCAAGGAGCACAGAGCCATGCCATCAGATGCATGTGAGACACTGAATCTGTTCGTGTGAATCCGATCGAGATGGCCAGCCTTCGTGTCGCAGATAGGATTTGTCCTGTCAGGACCCCAACACCTGGGAAGTCGTCAACGTGACCACTGTGGCTGCCTTTGATCGAGACAGCAGCCAGCTTTAGGCAGCCAGGCCTGTCGATTGGACATTTTTGGCTAGTGCTCTCCACCCTTGGCAGTCAAAGCTAGGCGAACATTGGACGACGACGACGACGACGACGACAATGACGACCACACCACCAGCACCACCAACAACAACAGCAGCAACAAGAAGAAGAAGAAGAACAACAAGAACAAGAGGAACCACAAGAACAACAAGAACAAGAAGAACAGGAATAACAGGAAGAACAGGAATATATATAATATATAGCAAGAACAGCAACAACAACAACAACAACACAGCAACAGCAACAGCACCAACAAGATCCAACAAGAACAAGAACAAGGAGAAGAACAAGACCCGCAAGCTTTGGGAGCCAAGTCCCCCATGCATCTCTTCTACTCCCAAGGTGGATGCTTTGCTGGGCGCCGATGGGATATTGGACATTCTGAAGGTGGTTTTCTCGCATTGTTTTGCACGTTCGCATCGTAGACGTACTAAGTAGCTGCCAGCCAGTTGCCTTTCACAGGTCGATGTTGAAGGCCACGAGTGGCAGATACTTCAAGGGGCCCATCGCGCACTCTCAAGTGGCAGGTGGCGGGGTGAACTGGGCGGAGAATGATTGAACCCGCATTTGCAAGATTAAAGAAGTGCATGGTGTGACGCTTCGAGATTTTGCTGCCACTATCGGGCAGGATTGGCTTGATAATCCTTGAGTATGGTGACAAATGGTCGTCTGATACATCCCAGGCTCCGATTTGTGTCGCATTCCAAGAGTAAGAGGCGATGCACCGATACACCTATGTAGTGCAACCATATTCTGGAACGCCCTAGAAAGCAGACGGCGGTTGCAATGCTTGATGGCTTTGGTCAGGCTGCGCTGCAATTCCTGTCCACGTTCCATTCTGTCACTCGCTTTGGAACACTGGACTATTGTGGACCTGTTGGGAGATGGCCGGTGCAAGACACACAGAAGTGACTCAATAGCCTGAGTGCCGCTCTCACAGGCTACGTCCGACAAAGAGGTTCCAGAAGTGCCAACATTGCGCTAGCCTCGCTGGAGGGGGTTTATTTGAATGCAAGAGGGATTGACGCCTATGCGGTATGCCACATGACATGAGGCGTTCGGTCATGCAGTTCATGGAGGCACTCGGATATGTAGCTTGGCAGCGTCACCCCAAGCTTGGTGTATGCTGTAGTCTGGATTTGGCGACTAGCCTCTTCTCACCAGACCATGGCAGCTTGAGGGCAGGACTGAGACTGATTCCTGCAAACTTGACAAAGCATTTCAGAACTCATCATGTACTGCAGTACATACATGGCTTGGACATGCTTGAGCCAGCATTTGGAATTCCGTCCTTTGTCCCCTGCACCAAGGAAGGTTATTTTGTCGGATCAAAGACCCCATTGCCAATCACCGGGGTGACACGACCGCAGTCTGGAGAAGAAAGTTCATCTAGTCTGAGTCAACTTAAAGTGAGACCAACCTATCAAGATTTTAAAAGGATCTTGCGAGACTCAGTTTAAATGCCCAAGTTAAATGTTCAAGAGATTCAAAAACCAAGTGAGGCTCAGTGGCACGATGCCAGCAACTCAATAATTAGTTGTACGGCTTGCAGCACAGATTTGGGCCATAGCATCAGTCGATTAGTTGACGTATTTGAGGTCTATGAGGTCTGCCTGGCTCCTCATAGGATCTGTTTCTTGCCCAAATATTGTATCAACATGGACAGTTTTCAAGGTTTTCAGGAGTTGTAGGATCAGGAACTTGTCATAACTTGTCTATGTCTGGGCTATGTGTGGCTGAGGCTACAATGGCGCTGGCAAAGTGTGCTGGTTTGATGTGGCATTTGTGCATCCGAGGCGGGTGAAACCAACCCAAACCAGTGAATATTCCGGTGCACTTCTTCGATGATCATGACAGAACAGAACTAGGCCAACTAGGCCAACTAGGCCAACTAGGCACTTTGATATGAAACTTCTTGATGCAATCATGTTTCTTTGTCATGTCACTCCAAGTGAGAAACATGAACGTCTCTGTCAAGCTCAAGCGGTGGGTGGGTGGGTGAGCCAGAGTTGATGTAGCTCTCACCTAGTGTAAGGGACAATGCCAATTGAAAAGCTGGCTGCACTTCCCACGCAGGCACTTGCTGAATCCTGCAATTCAAAAGATGGTAGATTGGGATGGTTTCGAGACAAAAAGCTGCGCGTATGCTTTGAGTTCAACTGGCATCCAGTGACAGGGTTCTACAATGTTCTACATATGTTCTACATATGACATATGCATAAAGTCACCTCTTGACTCTGACCGACTGACTTCTGCCCTACTGGCTGAGGTCCAGTTCTTGGAGTTCTGCTTTGAATGGTTGCCACAGTCCAGGCCTGCCCGTGTCAAAGCGGAGCAGCAGTTTGATGCCAGGGAATCCTCACCCATATCAAATTCACGTAAACCAGTGTGTGTAGCAGGCACATTTCACGCAATTCATTTGTTTGCTCTATAATCATATTATCATGTACTGTACATGCGCGTTTCATCACGTTTTAATATGTTTCAGATCTTTCTACGCACATCATTCACCATCATTCACCATCATTCACCATCATTCACCATCATTCACCATCATTCACCATCATTCACCATCATTCACCATCATTCACCTTGCTGCTGAAGGATGCTTGCTAAGCCGCCTCCGCGGTCAGCACCTGCAAAGCCAATTCCGTTGAAAGAACAGGTGGGAGACGGTTGAGTCGTGGAATCTCGATGAATGTCGTGGACATATCCTGGAAATATCTTGAAATACTGAAGATGCCAGGGGATGCGTGTTGATTCTTCCAGTTTCGGTTCCACGAAATGCACATACGTATGTTTAATGTGCATCACACAATCATGCATGAGTTGACTTACATGCCATGTGAATTGAGGCGAAGCCAAAGGTCTTCAAATACCCCAAGAGGCTCTGTGCATTCACTCTTGAGATTGCCACAGTTTCACATGGACTGGATCGGACTGGACCAGATTGTGCAATGAGGCCGGCGGTTGGTAAGGTGCGGCCACCTGAGCCCAAAGTCCTGCCTCGAGCGCCGCATAGTTTGCAACTTCCTGCAGACGCCTTAGTCACATTTAGTCACCATAATCCCACTGCTTGACAGAATCAGATCAAATGCATTAAAAGTCATTATTGAATACCATATTATCAAACAATATCAAACACCTACGCAGCCTACTGGCGTTTTCAAGTAGCGTGACACACACAGGCTTAAAGTCGCGGCCGTTATCAATAGCAATAGCACACACGATCCATCGAAGCACCAGATATCACAGGATATCACCAGATATGAGGTCATGCCAACTTTGCAGCTGAAAGCAACAGGGCCATGGGCCCAGAGCCAGGGCGATATAGCTCATTTGCATTCATTTGCGGTTCAGTTTTTTTGGGTCTAAATAATCTGATCATATTTGATCCCTTAGCAGACCCCTGTGACTTGAAGGATTTCTTCTTGATGGCTGGTGAATAAGACTCAACAAAACTCGGTTGGCCATAGTTGGCCTGTGTTTGGCTGCAGTCGGTGTTGTACATGCTGTTGCCATGTGGGTCATGAGATGGATACTAGAAACCATTTGCTAAATACATCTATATAATCACTCATATAATCACTCATATAATCACTATAGAAAATCTAGAAACATCTAGCAACCATGGCCGTCTTAGTGGTCCCCAGATGAATCCCCCCGACCCACTGAGTTCCACTGCACTGTTTGGAGTCTGGTGAGTCTCAGGCAGTCGTTGGCGAAAGGTCGCCCGCAGCCTCCTGCTCGGCCACCTGGACAGCTCCCAAGACCACCGCAGGCACCGGTTGCGCCAGAAAACTGACGTGGCACAAACTGTGTACGATGAGTACGTTGGTTACGCAGTGGGTGTGCGTTGCACAAATGTTGCACAAAAGTGTTCAATGTGTATGACATTGTCACAAGTTGCAACCGTATCCTGTGACTTTTTCCTTCGATGAGTTGGCCCACCTCTGGCTGAAGGAACCTCCGCCACCTGGACACTTGTTGGCGCGAGCGCAGTCTGACATTCCAGAATTGGCTTCGACAGGCGCCAGGATATGACAGCACAATACAGCACAGTCAGCACAGCCATTTTAGCACAGCAGCATATCGAAGCATATCCATGTCATGGTGTGTCAATTTTCCGGAATTGGCATTTTTTTTTCCCAATTGGTAACCTACCATAATATAGCAATAATGATATATGTTCACGTACCTGTATGAAATTGCATAGCATTGATCTTTTCCACTAATATATATATATAATATGTACATAATCATGCGTGGGAAGCTTGAGGGTAGATCTCGTTGTTGCTAGAAGCGTGAAGACCCCTTCCAAGTGGCCAGGTTTTTCAGAGTTTTCAAGAATGTCGCCGGGGACGCTGAAGCCCCAGATACCTGTGACCAAACATCACTCGTGGGCAAAGCTGCAAGGGTCATTTTCCACCAGTCAACTTCCTAAGGATTGGTCCCTTCGGCCTGACACTGCCCGAGCTGCCTCCCTTGCCGCAGGGCAATTTGAAGGCTGCGGCACATTCAGATTTTGTTTTTTTTCGCGGGACTAGGTTCACGGACAGAATATGACAGAATATGGCAGAATGCAAGATGCTGAGCATATTGGCACCAGAGGCTATTGCGGATGGCAAGCCTGCCCCTTCTCCTCCACCGAAAGGCTCCACTGGACCCAGGCCTTTTCCGAGCCACGATGCCTCTGTAACTTCTCCCATCCGAGGTTTGTGCAGAAAGCTTGCAACTTCTGGACACACCGATCAATTTTTTTTACTCCCGTTTCACAGAAGGGAAAACAAAACATTATCATTACATTATCTAGTTTAGCGGATCAGTGCTGGGCTCCAGGAAAATTTTCTGGTGTACCCACGCTTCTGTTGTTACTATATCATGTTCCTTTTTGATCCTTTGTGTATGTACTGTGAGATTCAGGGGCAGTAGGTGTTTGTGTTAGATAAATGGGTCTTCAGTTGGTTGTGGAAGCAATCAGGTGAAGTCAATGGGGCGAGGGTTTTCCCACGTCCAGAGTAAGCTTTAAGGGGTGATTTGTTTTTTTTTGTTTTTGCGTGCTCACGAGGTGAGGTACTCTGACATGTCTTTTACATTCTTCTACACTCAAAAGCGCACATTAGCCCCAAACGGTAGCGCCACATAGCGCGTCTGATGTTGGATAGGCTTTCTAATTACTCTAATTCCTGCAGGAAAGGAAAACTGGATGCAAAATCAACAGTATCATGATGGTGTAATACAGGCTAACCTGCTTGAAAGGTCTACAGTGTTGGTTAGAGTCACTAGCCCATAGCATTGGGATTTGACGTTAGGAGAAATATTTTTACAAACGAACATATTGGATTCTAGACTCTTTGGGCATGCAGAGTCTTCCAAGTCTTTTGATCCATGGTTGGTTTATGTTTTTTTTTGTGTGTGTATAGCTTCTTCATCAGCCACTTGGCCACAGGCCGCCAAAGACTCCGCCGCCTGTGAACAAGATGTTCTTTGCCCCGGACCCATGGTTTTATCATCTCTGTTTGGAAGTGTGTGCTTGTACTCTGTGGATATCTGTGGGTCTGGAAATTTGAGTACTGCAACATGCTTCAACGAGGTGGCGCCAAAGGGAGTCCCAATGGCAGTGCCTGCACTGCCGGCCCCTCCAAGCAATCAACCAAGGTGGGAGCTTGAACATGGCATCCGTGCCTGCACGCGTGCACCATGTGGGCATTGTGACATCACTGTCAATTTCGTTTCCCCTCCAAAATCAATCCATGGTGAGGGCCTGCCCTCCGTTGCCAAAGCTACCACCAACGAGGATCAGTCTTGCAGAGAGTGGGGCGGGGCTAGAACTTGTTCAATAATTGGTGTTTTTCCATGTGAAAGCCACTTTGAGTTTCAAGGTAGAAAGTTCAGATTGGTGCAAGCGAGCAAAGTGTGTAACCAAAGTTTGGACAGGACAGTTGGCCAGCTGAGCACGATTAGGTCCGGCTGGTGACTTGGAAGAGCATCGCAACTGCGCCCGAGGGAGGATGAGTCAAGAGATGTCAAGAGTGAGCGCAGAAAAGGAAGGCCATGGAAGGCTCTGTGATTCACCAAGGAGGTTCACCACAAGCTCCACCACCGGTATGACACTTGGGCGGTGGATCTCCGTCAGTTTGCGTCAAAGCCAAACGGCTTGAGACTGCACACCTTGGATCACCTTGGCTGTTGAGACTGCGCTGTCCCTTCCTATCCTTCCTTTCACCACCTTTCACCTTTGTCACCTTTCAGCGCGAACAATTCTGCATGTTGTCACAGCAGGCAAATGACGGCACATGGCTGAGGCTCCGCCCCCACATGCAACTCCTCGCGTCAGACCTGCAGGCAACATTTTGTTTGCCAGTTCTGGCATTGGCACAATAATGGCTAAATGCCAGGTGGCACAATGCCAGGTGGCACAATGCCAACCAGATGGCATAAGACCCCGCACACAATAACCGTGGACACAAGGATTCAATGTCAAGAATTTCTGGAGCTTCACGCGCGCAACAGGCTTGGCAAAGTCCCCGGCAACAACGCCTATGGCGGCTGCTCAAGAGGAGATAAGCCGCAGTCCAGTTCGAGAGAATGAATGTGTTTGGTGTCTGGGGGCGGTGAACTGAACCCATCCTTCTCCTTGCGCCTGACCCGGCTCCGCAGGACCATTTGCAGCGTGCAGCTTCCCTGCTGCAATCTCAGATGCTTGCAGGGAGAACATCATTGAGACATAGGAAAGGTCAAATGATGTTGACTCAGAATTGGAAAACTGCAAAGCATTGGGGAGCATAGCCATCACAGTGACGTGGTAGGGCTGTCCAATGCCAACCAAAGCCTCCACTAAAGCATAGCATCCACACTATCCACACGTTGAATCCCTTCGTGTCGCCTCAGCTTGCCAGGCCTGGTGCAGTGAGCCCTGAAGAGGCGGACCAGCAAGTGATCAAATGGGACCTCAATCTAGCTCCAGCGGTTACCCGATGGTTTCAACATGTTTTCAAGGATTTAATGTCTTTTTCAATGTTTTTCTATGTTTTCTTCATTTTCTTGTAACAATTGTAGCCTGAGTTGTGGCACTTGCGCTCCAGGTTGTCGAGCCTAGGGCGGAGGATGTTTGAAACTCAGCATGGGCAGTGACTGCCACATCGCGACAGTTGGTTTTCCAGCTTTTACATTCTTCCTCATGGACAGCAACTTGCTGTCCTACCTCTATCGGAAACAACCCATGTTGAGAGCGATTTTGTTCTGCTCTAGTCCCTTAGTCTTAAGGTTGAGCAGGAAGCTGCAAGAGCAGCACAGTTGGCAGGGAACCCATTGATTTCAAGCGAACCTTTATTTGGTGTGCTGTTTATTCAGATGTTCAGAGTTTAAATGTTGCAACATGTGCTACGCTTTCTTTGTTGACGGGTTAAGGTCAGAGATCCTGAGCATACTATGCCAGCTTCGGCCTTGTCACACTTCTCCAAGCAGTTAATTGCATTTTATCACCTTGAATTCCACTGGAAGATCTGAAAAAGTTGGAAGTGCGGTTAGTCAAATCTTGCTGGAGGCACGGGACAACGAGGTGGGGATGTGCCGGTGGATTCAACTTGGCTGAGATGTAATGCCACAATTGTTGATTTTTCATATACAGCTGCTCGTTCAAGGGCTCGAAGAATTCCTCAGTGACCCCAATTCCTGGCTACAAAATCCCCTGCAAGACCCCCTTCATTTAGAGCACGGGTCTTGAAGAGTGCCGCAAGTGGCAAATCCGCGAAGCGAAAAGGGAGAGAGATGGGTCCTGGTATGTCCTGGCAGGCTTCCTCATCAAGCCCAAACAGGCGGCGAAGACCTGTGGTTGCGCAATCTCCTCAAAGTTCCCTGCTTTCTGTGACATGGAGCCGAAGAGAATCCTTGGGCTATGGGGTTAGTTCTTCATGATTTTTCAAGGTCTGCAACGCGGGCTGAGCAATTAGAGATGGCGGAAGTGGACTTGCCTCCATCTCAAGCTGGTTCAACAAGTAGATCATCATGCAGCGGCAAACTGTGATCATGACGGACGAATGACGGATGCCCTCATTCGTTGGATTTTGTTGGCATCCGCCATAGTCCGCCCATGATCTTCTTTCCCACGGATCCTTGCTACATCTCTTTAGCGTGTCCATCTATGATCATCTATGTCTAGCCAGCTCAGGCCAAATATCCCAAGAGCAGCATCTTCTAAATCAACAATGCCGCTAGAGCCCTGGGTGACTGACCCTGGTTGAACCGACACAGTTAATTGAGCGACTGATGAGGCTAGCACTTCCTAAAGGAATGCAAGCTTATTCACAAGAAGCAGGGACCTCAGCATGCCCAATATATGGCTCTCATGCCAACACTAACCTGATGTAGCCTGATGTAAGCTGATCAGCAGAGCAGTTCCGGTATGCCATGATATGGCCGGAATTGGCCGGATGTCTCAGGCGTCAGCTCCAGGAAGGCCAATCGCACTCAGAATCATTGCTGAACATCAAAGAGCTTGATTCTGTCGACCAATAATGGCCCAGGGTCAAAATATATCGGAATGATTCGGAATGTTTGAAGAAAATCAGGATTTGGCTGAATTCTGCTGAATTCCATTCCTGCTAACGCAGGTCTCCTCTTGCATCTTCGCCAGTCTCGCTGTCGCCGGCGCACATCTTAGTTTTTGAAACGATCCAATGTTGGGGCCTTTGGCACTCCTAAATTGGATTTATAGGCACTCCATGGCACTCCTATAGGATTCCGTTTGTCACAATCATTCTAAGCCGGCTCAGGGGGCGGACAACTCTCCGCTTCGCTTAGCAGGGTCAAATCTCAGGCCCCACGCACTGTGCACAGATGGTGACATAGCTTACACATGCATAGCAGCATAGCAATGCGTAACCTGAGTTTTTTGATCTTTTTGGATGTTTTTTGTATGTCACTGGTCGCATTGAGAGGATGGATGTGCCAAAGCAAGCATCTGACGTACCATCCTGATGGCTCCAGTTTGCGTAAGTTTTGCTTTGGAGATCTTTGGAAGGAACCGTGAGCCTACTGTATGTGGTATGGACTTAGGTCCCAGCACCACAAGGGAAGCATGCTGCACGTGTGTGCCTCAAATGCTTGTGAAGTGTCGCCAGGGCGAAGTGATAACACACTCTCACGCAACAATCAGCAGGGAAAGATCACTTTGCTGACATCTTCTGACTAAGTGGAGTCTGGTAAGGCCCACCGCGCTCTTTAGGTTTCGGAGTACCTGTTTCTCCCCCAAGCAATCCGAAGGCTGCACAAGGGCCTGTAACTCAGCTTCTTGGGATATCCTGTGACCCAGCCGCCCTGTTCCACTGCCTTTGCAGCTGCTGCGTTTGCCAGATGTCACTCATTCTCACTCTCGGCATCTCTCAGCCCTCTCTGAAAGGCCAGAAGCTGGTGACTCCAGCTCACTTGCGCCCATCTCAGCCACGGTGTATACAGTATACACGTAGCAAGCATATGCAAACATAGCTTGCGACAAACTGGTTCCAGATGATTCCAGATTGATGTCAAGAATGATCAAGAATGTCAAGAGCTCCAAGGTCCGCCGGCTTCCCTCACAGACCATGCCACGCACCCAAAACTGCACAAGAAAAGGAAGCACCAAGAGCTGGTTACTGGTCTTTCGTGCGTTTTTGACCATTTTGAACGTGTATATTTTAAGTTGCATCTTGAGGCCACGGCATCCTCCAAAGCCACCTCCAAAGGTGCGAGGCAAAGCCTTGCTGCCAACACCGCCATCAGGTCATCCACGGGGATCACTTGCAGATGCTGAGGGCAACTGACATGAACTGACTACTGTAGGTATCCAAAGCATTCCAAAGTGACAATGCCAGCACGGCTGTGGATAGCAGGGATAGCACAAGTAGACCCCAAATATAGATCCGAATTGGTCATCGACAACCATCATGGGTGATCCGGGGATTATCATGCATTTTCATGTTTTCCTTTAATCATCGTCCTTTAGTCTGACATATCTCACTTTGGGATACTTTGGAACTTTGGGTGTTCTTTGCATTGCCGGAACTGATCCAATTCAGAAGCTGCAGGCCCTCCACCTGCTCATGCAATCGTCTTGCCCAAGGGGAAGCCTCAGGACTCAGAAAGAATCAGAAAGACACACACGCTGACTTCGCCTATCTTCGCCTCATCGATGAGGATTTTATGCCAGATATGCCAGCATGAATATGCATGGATGAGATATTTTTACATGACAAATATGTATTCAAATAGTAAGAATGCAAATAATAAGTGTAATATAATATAATATATAGATTAGAATATAATATAATATAATATAATACAATACAATACAATACAATATAATATATAATAATATAAATATATTATATAATAATCATCTGCATAATCTCAAAGATACCTGCTAGTCACTTGTAGCATTTGCAGCTACTCCAGCATGCCATATCAAATCTTGCCACACCTCACTTCGGAGGATTTTGCTACCAGCAGTGAGCTGCAGGCCTGCTTTTTGTGGAACGAGTGTTGGAGCTTGTATTTCAACGCTGCTTGCAGTACCAATTGAATCAAACGAAGTGATACAAAGTAACGCCGTGATTACCATACAATGCAGTACCTTTACAATACTTAAGGTAGGAAAAGTTGGAAAGGTGTATGCTACTGATGTAGATAGTTGCGTCGCACACAGGCAGTGGTGGCGAAAGCAAAGCCGCCTCCGCCTCTGGTGGCCTCCTTGGTGTCACGTCATGGCATGTATGTATGACACAGCACACACACACACACATCCGTAATTATACTGTAGATTCACTGTAGATTATATTAAGATACCCTCTGGTAAACTAACATAGCTATGGAAAATCACAATTTTTCATGGGAAAACTCACTATAAATGGCCATTTTCAATAGCTATGTTAGTTTACCAGAGGGTATTATATATTATTATATAACATGTCTACCCTACCTGTGAAGAAGTAGCTGGGGATGGATGCTGTTGGATGCTGGTGGTCTTTCTGGTGTTTTTTGACTTCAAGCTGCAGGTCCATCCGCCCTCTGAACCTTTGCCATCCTTTGTGTACCGCGGGAACTCGCAAGTTCATGTCTCAAAATGTTTATTTAGTTTTGGCAACGTCAGATGCAAAATCTGCAGGTTTGTTTCACAAAGTCTGTTTCTATTTTTTTCTGTTGCGAGTTGTTTTGGGTATTGAGAGAGAGCAAACTAAACAAAGAGACTAAAGAGGCTGCCAAGTTTTGCTTCGTGTGGCACTGAGAGGCCCTGCAAACCATAATGGACAGCAGGGAGCGGGGCCCCAAGGCCAGGCTGCTTTTGCTGAAAATTGTTCGGCAATTGGCAGGGAGTGGGGTCCACGTGAGGAATCTGGATGATGCACCCATGATGATTGATTTATTTCATAATCTTCACACGAACCAGGCATCAGCTTTGGAACCATTGCCTCCAAAGGCCTGCTTGTGACTGCGGCTGATGTGTAAGTTGTGCCTGCGCAAGTTCAGATAAACACTATAATATACTATTATATATATATATCTCTCTCTCTCTCTCTCCCTCTCTCCCTCTCTCTCACTTACCTCACCCCACCCGACTTTCTATCCAAGGAAATACTGCCCTGTCGAAAACGGCCCCTTATGGCCCGTTCAAAAAGGCCCAACCCCCCAACCAGGAACATGGCTGAGCAGCATAGTCTTTCCTGGGCTCTCATAGGAACTCCAGTAATCGTCACAAATGACTGCTGGATACATTCGGAACTAGAGACATCTTAGAAGAAGGTTGTGCAGGCTTCTCCAAACACTGGTGAAGGCGTTGAGTCAGATCGCAGAAGTTTTGCCCAAAAGAGGCAATGAAAGCTCAGGCTTGTAGGTGGAATCCGTACGGAAGCGCTGTGCGTCTGCAGGTTACCGCAAGTTGTCACTGCAGACATGAAACGGGCAGCACTGCAACGTTAAAGTGCGCGGACAGATGTTGCAGTGGTATGCCGCAGTTGGGTGCTGGCAACTACTGTATAAATCTGTTAAATATATATATATAATATCATATCATATAATGTCCCGCCACCCCCCACAAAAAACGCAGTAGCGGTGGGAATCTTGCAGTAAATTTTCAATTGGCATCAATTGGCAGTTTTATCATGTTTTGCAAAACTGTAATGCAAGAACGTAAAAAGAGCATACCGCCCCCAGCGCGCATGCAACACAAACTAGATGAAAAGCCCTTCTTGTTTCAAGAGGGGTTCTATAAACAAAGCAGGGGCTCTTTAGCAAACCCTGAAGACCTGTCATGTGTCTACAGGTATTCAGGACCTATTTCTGCAGGGCAAGACTTGTCACTCAAAATCCGACATAGGACTCGAGCGATAATATGTCCGAAGGGAGAGGTTTAAGTTTTAATGCAATAGGCGCGCCAGAACATGGTCGAAACGATCCAAGATCCCTACAGCATGTGTCGTGTCCTCCAGCCCCTGCTTGATTTCACTGCTAGGCACCTCCGCTCAATGACACGATGGCCTTTTCAGTTTGCGCCTTGTTTCGTCCTGCTGCACGTTGGTGCGGAGACATCATGAGACATCTATCTGTGATTCACCTTGCAGATTGTTTGATATTTGCCTCCCTCAATTTTCACCATCCTTTGCGTTGATTACAATGATCCCCAGGCCCTGCCTCCGATTGTCAAAGAGTATGTGCCACCCGAGAGGGGCCCAAAGCCGGTGCCCGAATTCGTGGTGAAGGCAGTGGCACATCCGACTGCAGAACCTGTAGGACACTGTAGGATGCTGTATGGTTCCGTGATGTGTGTTACGATCCATCTCTTGTATTCTCTTGTAAGATTGTCCTTTAGATTCTGTGCATGTTTGTGAAATGAATGAATTCGATATGTATGAAGCGATTGCCTCACTGGATCGTTCCAACTCCGTCCACGGATGCCTATGCTGAAAACGCAATGTGTCGGATTCTTGTTCTGGCTATATTACTCGATGTGGACAGGTTAGCGTGTGGACTGTCTATCTTTTTGTGCCTGGATCTTATTGATTCCTTTACGTGACCTATTTAGACGCAGAAGCCTGATTGCTCGACATTGTGCCTCAGGTTCTGGATTTTTGTGTACAGCATTTCCATCATTGGATTTTATGGGGTCTACATGGCAAGCAGCAGTGCTGGGGCCTCATGGCCAGTCACAGCATTTGCACTCCAGCGTTGTCGGTCCACAATCGGTGACAAGCGATCCTGAAAACTGACAGTTGTTTGACAATGACAATTTGAAGGTGGAATGGGAGTGAGCTGTTTGAGCTGAAAGTCATTGAATCTTCAGTACTTTTTGCTTCCGAGATTTGGGCGACATATGCGGCTACGCTATGCGGTTGTCTCCTAAACTTCGGGATTTTGGAGAGCATGGCACTTACTATGTCTGATCGCCTTGCAGCGCTGAACTCACAAGTATTGCATCAGTTGCCACAAACGCATCTGGACTGTAGCATCCCGCCATTTGCAGGCATGAAGTGCATAATTCTGGGCTGCGTTGAGCTAGTGAAGCACGAAACGGCTTTGAGCTCAGCGGAGGATGCAGGAACGGGATGGAACATATATGAACTTATGAACACATAATATGGAACAGGATGGAACAGGGTCTCCAGGCGCAAGTAGTGGAACGGTCAGCCAGTAATCAGGTCCGGCGCCAGGCCGAACTTGACGCCCGAAGAACAAGGATGGCAGGGAGCCCAGAATATCACAGAATACCACAATTGTTCAACATGAATTGTTTGATGCAACTTGATGTCAAGTGACTTACGTTTCTTTTTCTTTATGGATGTGCATTTACTTCGTGATGTGTTGCAATGTGCTGATATCCTTTGATGAACAGTCCGGATTGCACTGGAGCTTGCGATCATTGAATCATGTGGACTGTGGACCTCATTTCGTCAGGCCTTGAAGGAGCAGCGCCTGAAAGAACGACGCTCACGCTTGCAGGCATTGGTACTGCGTTGACTAACTTGGCATATCTTGGCATATCTTGGCATGACTTGGCATATCTTGGCATGACTTGGCAAAGTTGGAACGCTGCAGCTTTGCTGCACGACAGCTCCAAGACTCTAAGACATCTTGCAAGCTGCAGACAGAACTAGAATACTTGCAGGCGCATGATTCTGTGCAGTTTTTTATTTTCATTTGAGTCCTGATGAATTTCTCATACTCCTCCTCCCTGAGTCTTTTGTCGCAACATCCCAGCATGATCCAGCATGACTCTGTGCAGGAAATTCAGGACATGCATGTTTCACCTCCATTGATGGGCTGACTCTACCCAAGGAGGACGCCGGAAGGGGTTCGATGAAACACTTGAATGTCTGATGTATCATGCTCCGGTGGTGCATACCATTTTCATTGAGAACAGATTCATGCAAATAAAAGACGCCTCAGATTGACTTACCGGCTTCTATTGAACGTGCTGGTCAGACAGTGGCAGTACAAGAAAGGATAGAATGGATATGTAAATAAGTATATATATCTATATAAGATTATCAAAGGAAGTTTAGGGGGAGAAACTTCCGTGTTACGGACTTTTAGAATGTCAGGGAAAGAGTTAGTCAAAGAAAGAGTTAGCAAAGAAAGAGTTCGTCAGGGAAAGAGTTAGTCAAAGAAAGAGTTAGTGAGGGAAAGAGTTAGTCAAAGAAAGAGTTAGCAAAGAAAGAGTTCGTCAGGGAAAGAGTTAGTCAAAGAAAGAGTTAGTCAAAGAAACAGTTAGTCAGGGAAAGAGTTAGTCAAAGAAAGAGTTAGTGAGGGAAAGAGTTAGTCAAAGAAAGAGTTAGCAAAGAAACAGTTAGTCAGGGAAAGA
Organism: Cladocopium goreaui; assembly: GCA_947184155.2. Lineage (NCBI taxonomy): Eukaryota > Dinophyceae > Suessiales > Symbiodiniaceae > Cladocopium > Cladocopium goreaui. The sequence continues at coordinate 261,735 of CAMXCT020000028.1, forward strand.
GTTAGTCAAAGAAAGAGTTAGTGAGGGAAAGAGTTAGTCAAAGAAAGAGTTAGCAAAGAAACAGTTAGTCAGGGAAAGAGTTAGTCAAAGAAAGAGTTAGTGAGGGAAAGAGTTAGTCAAAGAAAGAGTTAGTCAAAGAAACAGTTAGTCAGGGAAAGAGTTAGTCAAAGAAAGAGTTAGTGAGGGAAAGAGTTAGTCAAAGAAAGAGTTAGTGAGGGAAAGAGTTAGTCAAAGAAAGAGTTAGCAAAGAAAGAGTTAGTCAGGGAAAGAGTTAGTCAAAGAAAGAGTTAGTGAGGGAAAGAGTTAGCAAAGAAACAGTTAGTCAGGGAAAGAGTTAGTCAAAGAAAGAGTTAGTGAGGGAAAGAGTTAGTCACAGAAAAGAGTTAGCAAAGAAACAAGTTAGTCAAAGAAAGAGTTAGTGAGGGAAAGAGTTAGTCACAGAAAGAGTTAGCAGAGAAATTGTTCCCTCACTGTAAATGGGATTGCAAGTGGTGCTGGTGGAGGAGTTGCCGATGGAGTTTTGAAGGAAGTCTCGCACGAAATGCGTTTTTGAGAGATAGCAGATGCATGAAACCCTGTGTTTTTCCAGACAAAGTGCGTCCCCGAACCTCGATGATCTACCTCTGCGGTGCGACGGGTGCGAGACGGTCTCGTGTGTGGTCGGATCATGGTCGGATATGCTCGGATCATGGTCGGATCGGTTCCGCATTGTAAATGGGGTTTCAACTGTTTTTCGTGCATGTGTGGTCGACAGAATTCCATTGTGATTTGCAACTGTAGGATCGTTCCCGCATTGCAAATGGGGTTGCAAGTGGTGCTGGTGGATGAGTTGCCGATGGAATTCCATTGTGATTTGCAACTCTAGGATCGTTCCCTCACTGCAAATGGGATTGCAAGTGGTGCTGGTGGAGGAGTTGCCGATGGAGTTTTGAAGGACGTCTCGCACGAAATGCGTTTTTGAGAGATAGCAGATGCACGAAAGCTTATGTTTTTCCATACAAAGCTCGTCCCCGAACCTCGATGATCTACCTCTGCGGTGCGACGGGTGCGAGACGGTCTCGTGTGTGGTCGGATCATGGGCGGATCATGTTCGGATCGGTTCCGCATTGTAAATGGGGGTTTCACCTGTGTTTCGTGCATGTGCGGTCGACAGAATTCCATTGTGATTTGCAACTGTAGGATCGTTCCCGCAATGTAAATGGGATTGCAAGTGGTGCTGGTGGATGAGTTGCCGATGGAATTCCATTGTGATTTGCAACTCTAGGATCGTTCCCTCATTGTAAATGGGATTGCAAGTGGTGCTGGTGGAGGAGTTGCCGATGGAGTTTTGGAGGAAGTCTCGCACGAAATGCGTTTTTGAGAGATAGCAGATGCACGAAAGCTTATGTTTTTCCATACAAAGTCCGTCCCCGAACCTCGATGATCTACCTCTGCGGTGCGACGGTTGCGAGACGGTCTCGTGTGTGGTCGGATCATGCTCGGATCGGTCTCGGATCGGTTCCGCATTGTAAATGGGGTTTCAACTGTTTTTCGTGCATGTGCGGTCGACAGAATTCCATTGTGATTTGCAACTGTAGGATCGTTCCCGCAATGTAAATGGGATTGCAAGTGGTGCTGGTGGATGAGTTGCCGATGGAATTCCATTGTGATTTGCAACTCTAGGATCGTTCCCGCAATGTAAATGGGATTGCAAGTGTTGCTGGTGGATGAGTTGCCGATGGGTTCAACCGCCCGCAGTGTAAATGGCTGCGTCAAGGTTGCTTCGTGCTGTGGCTGCATTGGTAATACTATTGTCTTTTGCAGCTGGACTTCGTAAATCGTATTGGAGTGGCTGCATGAAGGCTGCCACAGTGATTTGTTAGCAGATTTTCTCCATTTTGGCGCTAGTGATTTTCCTTCTAAAAATCCTTTTAAAAAGTGCTTCAAAATCGTCTTTTTTTCGCTCTGGCGTCGAGATCCGGTTTTGGAGCTACACTTTCTGACGCCGTTGCGCGTAGTTCTATTGTGCTTTGCAACTCAGTCTCTGCAGATCGCATTGTAATGGCTGCGTCAAGGTTGCTGCGTGCTGTGGCTGCATTCGTAATACTATTGTCTTTTGCAGCTGGATCTCGTAAATCGTATTGGAGTGGCTGCATGAAGGCTGCGAAATGGGTTTGTTAGCAGATTTTCTCGATTTTGGCGCTAGCGATTTTCCTTCTAAAAATCCTTTTAAAAAGTGCTTCAAAATCGTCTTTTTTTCGCTCTGGCGTCGAGATCCGGTTTTGGAGCTACAATTTCCGACGCCGTTGCGCGTAGTTCTATTGGGCTTTGCAACTCAGTCTCTGCAGATCGCATTGTAATGGCTGCGTCAAGGTTGCTTCGTGCTGTGGCTGCATTCGTAATACTATTGTCTTTTGCAGCTGGATCTCGGAAATCGTCTTGGGGTGGCTGCATGAAGGCTGCGAAATGGGTTTGTTAGCAGATTTCTCCATTTTGGCACTAGTGTTTTTTTGTTGGACGTACGTTTAGAGCAGTGTGAAGTGTGGGGCGTGAAGAGTGCAGTGTGAAGTGTGAAGTGTGAAGGAAGCAGTGGGAAGTGAGAAGTGTGAAGTGTGGAGTGTGAAGTTTAAGTTTGGAGTGCGAAGCGCGCAGTGTGAAGTGTGAAGTGTGAGGTTTGGAGTGTGAAGGAAGCAGTGGGAAGTGAGAAGTGTGAAGTGTGGACTGTGAAGTGTGAAGTGTGAAGTGTGGAGTGTGAAGTTTTAGTTTGGAGTGCGAAGAGCGCAGTGTGAAGTGTGAAGTGTGAGGTTTGGAGTGTGAAGGAAGCAGTGAGAAGTGTGAAGTGTGAAGTCTGAAGTGTGAGTGAAGTGTGGAGTGTGAAGTGCGAAGTGTGAAGTGTGAAGTTTGGAGTGTGAAGTTTGGAGTGGGAAGGAAGCAGTGAGAAGTGTGAAGTGTGGACTGTGAAGTGTGGAGTGTGAAGTGCGAAGTGAGAAGTGTGAAGTTTGGAGTGTGAAGGAAGCAGTGAGCAGTGAGAAGTGTGAAGTGAGAAGTGTGAAGTGTGAAGTTTGGAGTGTGAAGGAAGCAGTGAGAAGTGAGAAGTGTGAAGTGTGGACTGTGAAGTGTGAAGTGTGGAGTGTGAAGTGCGAAGTGAGAAGTGTGAAGTTTGGAGTGTGAAGGAAGCAGTGAGAAGTGAGAAGTGTGAAGTGCGAAGTGAGAAGTGTGAAGTGTGAAGTTTGGAGTGTGAAGTTTGGAGTGGGAAGGAAGCAGTGAGAAGTGAGAAGTGTGAAGTGTGGACTGTGAAGTGTGGAGTGTGAAGTGCGAAGTGAGAAGTGTGAAGTTTGGAGTGTGAAGGAAGCAGTGAGAAGTAAGAAGTGTGAAGTGTGGACTGTGAAGTGTGGAGTGTGAAGTGCGAAGTGAGAAGTGTGAAGTTTGGAGTGTGAAGGAAGCAGTGAGAAGTGTGGACTGTGAAGTGTGAAGTGTGGACTGTGAAGTGTGGACTGTGAAGTGTGGATGTGAAGTGCGAAGTGAGAAGTGTTAAGTTTGGAGTGTGAAGGAAGCAGTGAGAAGTGTGGACTGTGAAGTGTGAAGTGTGAAGTGTGGACTGTGAAGTGTGAAGTGTGCAGTGTGAAGTGTGAAGTGTGAGGTTTGGAGTGTGAAGGAAGCAGTGAGAAGTGAGAAGTGTGGAGTGTGACGTGTGGAGTGTGAAGTTTGAAGTTTGGAGTGCGAAGAGTGCAGTGTGCAGTGTGAGGTGTGGAGTGTCGAGGGAAGGACACGGTCGGGACAGGTTGTCTTTGAACTATAGGTCATTTATGTTTGGGAAACTTCCGCCGCCGGCTTGCCCGGGTCTATGTTATAAGTGTATACTGTGTATATACATATGCTCATGACAATTAATTTGCAGGACCTGCTATTGCTTGATGGGAGTCACAGTGCCACCCCAAAAAACAGCTCCATGTCAGGGGTGTCATGGGGGAAAGGTGTCGAGCTTCCTCGCAAGGTACTGGCTCTTCGCCATAGTTAGAAGTTAGAACTGTTCAACTGTTCCGAGCAAATGAAACTGCAAAGCTTCGTCCTGTCCTATCACTCTGCCAGCCCCACTTCATTCTGCCATGGCCATAGTGAATGGGAGAGGGCTATACGTTACCGTTCTGCAATCGCCCTTCAAACGCGTGAGGGCTCACGAGGCTTACATGCTTTCCGGCGCTTTGAAGGGCCAGTCCTTTGCAGAGCTGGGAGACTTCAGGCGCTTCACCGGGTTGGTCTGGCCACGGCCACAGTTGCTTTCAGCTTGGCCTCTGTGTGGCGCCACCGAGTAAGCTCCCGAAGGCTGTGTCAACTTCGCAGCGCCGCAGAAGATGCCGAGACTCTTGTAGCTTTTCGAGGAGTTTTGAAGCAGCATAGCTTGCAAGCCTACATTGTTCCAACTGATGATCCTCACATGTCCGAGGTTCCGCCAGATTGCTTTGCCAGAAGGAAGTTCCTCACAGGCTTCACCGGCTCAGCCGGCAGTGCAGTAGTCACTGGCTCTGAAGCCCTGCTTTGGACAGATGGCCGGTATTTTCAGCAGGCCAGTCTCGAACTGAGTAGCAGCTGGAAACTGATGAAGAGCGGATTGCCTTCGACTCCTTCGCTCGGCGACTGGCTTGCAAATAACTTGCAGAAAGGCGATGTGGTTGGCATCGATCCCAATGTGCATCCGGCAACATGGGCGAGAGAACTGCAGACGAAGCTTGAAAAGGTGGGAGTGGAGCTTCGTGCTTTGACCCCAAATTTGGTGGACGAGATTTGGGTGCAAAGACCAGCATGGCCTTCAGCAGCAGTTCGGGTTCATCCATTCGAGTTCGCTGGAGCAACCGTTGCAGACAAACTCACCAAAGTCAGAGATGAACTTTCCAAGAAACAAGTTGACCTACTGGCAGTGACCTCACTGGATGAAGTGGCGCAACTCTGATGACACAGCTTCCATTTGGTGATGCCAGTGCTATAATTGGGTTTGTTTTGGGTGGTTTTGGCTGAGATTCTTGGGGCTTGGGCTGTATGACATTGGTGGCAGGAAGGCAGACATTCTGCTATCTTGTATATCTATTGTATATCTATGTATATCTATGTGTATCTTGTGCTGATTGCTTGTCGGCGCACAAAGGTATTTGTTCAACATCCGTGGGGGCGATGTTCATCGCACACCAGCACCATGGCTCTTGAAGAAAGAGGAAATGGATGGAAATGGAAAGAACGGTGCAAGCAGTCATACTCAGAGACACTGTGACCGCCACCCCTGAGGTTGTTTTGGCCTATGGGATGGTTGAGCTAAATAGAGCTACTGTATTTCTGGACCACGGAAAGTTGGCGCCAGAGGCAAGAGTCTCGCAGCTAGTTGGAAGATGTTATAAGATGTTATAAGTAGGAAGGTTGTTAGATGTTTCCAGTTTCCATCATGATACTGAGAGACATGGTGAGGCATTGAAAGGCAGTTACAGAATGCTTTCACAAGTTGACTGGTCAGGTGTTGTCTCATTTGAAAGATGCGGAAGTGGAGGTCCGTGCGTACGAGGATTTTGCCTCCACGCTTCAGACGAAAGCCCGCGACGGATGCAAAGCTCCTTGTTCATACTTGTCATACTCATCATGCCACTGTTCATGATGCTTGTGAAAATATGTGAACATCCTTTGAAATCTGTGAAGAAATCACAGCTCCCCCAAGCACAGCTTTTTGCCTGGGTGATTTCAATCTTGTTCGCTTCAGGCCAGTGTTTTTCAGTTTCATTGAGCTGCATGAAAGCGCTATAGCCCTTGCATCCCTTGCTCAACATGACAATGCTCAAGGTTTGGATGGATATTCAAAGCAACTTGGATTTGTATGGATTTGTAAGGGAAGCTGGGGGGCCATGTTTGATCTGCTCCGAAAGCCAATCTCACTGTTTTCGATTGTTTTCGCTTCATGACCTTTGAACTCGTTCGATTTGCCTGTGAAAGGATCAAACTACGGCCTTTTCCTGGCAATGGGTGCTTCTGGGCCCAAAGCAACTCAAGCGGCAAGAACGGCTTGATGGTAGAGCACTGCAGTGCACAGATCAAATTATCTAAACTCTAAACCATTGTGGATATTGTATGATATTGTATGATATTGTAATATATTGTATTTCTGACAAAGCCCGGGGTGTTTTATTTAACCCATTCTGAGAGTACGGGTTAGGTACGGGTTAGGTACGGGTTCAAAATCAATACCCGAGGTCTTCAATCGAAAACCGAGGTTTTCTTATTTTTTCCGAAATATGTCAGGTTCTTGCGTTGACCCGAAGAATTGTTAGGGTTTTGGTTCTCCAGTATATATTTATATATATATATTGTGGGATCGACGCCTACTGTATGGGGCGGCGTGTGTTGTTTCAAGAGATGTGGGGTTCTTGACGGTTCTTGTAAGGAAACGCAAGCTTCACCAGTAGCTTCGATGAAGGTGTGGCTTCTGTTCGGTCAGCTTTCGACAGCTGAACTCAAGCCGCTCGAGATTGCATGGGTTTTGGCATGTCTTTTATCATCGGCTGATATTTTTCTCCAATGGCATGATGCCATGCTGGGCCATGATGATCATGATGGGCCATGCAGGTTCGCAAGAATGAGAGTGAGTTGGCTGGCATGGTTGCAGCACATCGCCGAGATGGTGCTGCAATGTGCGTTGCCTTATCAGAGTTGGAATTCTTGATGCAGAGCCACCAGCCAGTGAAGCGCAGCTGCAAACATTCCAAACTGTTCCAAAGTGCCTCTTGATCTTCTTGTACCGAAGATATTGCAAGATGTTGGAAGTTACAGGGTCACACCAGCTGCTGTTTTCCACTAAACTGAGTGCATCTAGATGCATATAGGGGGTGTTTTGTTCTATTTTGTTGAGTCTTCAGGACCGAGATGGATGTAGATCACATTGTGACAGCTGCGCGAGCCAAGCAACATGGCACCTAGCTTCGCACAAATGAGTCACAGGTTCATCAGACATTCTCTCAATGAATCAATCTACCGGTACAGTACCTTCATCTCACTGAATCTGGCAGCACACCGAGACGGGAAATTGCAAGAGAGAACTCCCATGGTCAAATCTGCTTTCCAAAGCAGCTTGATAGTCAAGGCTACTTGGACAACTCCTTTGACACCATTGCAGGGTTTGGTGCGAATGGCGCCATTGTACATTATGTTGCGCAAGTGGCTCGAAGATGCTGAGACATGGTGGGGGAAACGGAGGTGTTGGGCGGAACGGAATCCATTTGACATGGTTTGACATGGTTTGACATTGACTGGGGCCTCAACTCTTGAGGCTTCAAACGCGGCGACTCTTAGAGCCGACCTCGGTTTTGTCGATTTCAACTGAACGATCAGACACAAAACTTTTAATTTGACACCGTCTTGAACGGAACCAAGGCACAGATTCATTTCTATTGCTGGATTCCGGTGCCCAGTACGTTGATGGCACCACAGATGTCACTCGCAACCAAGCTGCATGCGATTTTAGCCTTAAAGTTGATCTTTAGCCACGCAGCACTTTTGACATCTTTGGACCGTGCGCAGTGCAAAGGAACAGTCCACTTTGGCGCCCCCACGGCTGAAGAACGTCAGATGACCAAGGGCCAAGGGTCTTCGGAGAGGACATTAGAGGACTGTAGATCGAGAACAGGCTCAAAATATTGCAAAACAACCTGCATTGAAACATATTGAAACCGCATGCAAAAATATAGAAGGTTATGCCGCCCGCAGCGACCCCGCGCAATTTGCAACTTGCCTTTTCAATTGTAGTTGCAATAACTAGTTTTGTGCCAGCGGGGGGAAAACCGCGCCAGCGTTTTGGCCGTTTTTGAAAACACACATATTTCATTCAGAACATGCACATCTCATGTTACGTCACTGGGTTGGGGGGGTGGGGATGTTAACGTTCATGTTAACTTGCGTCACATGCACATCTCACGTTACGTCACTGGGTTGGGGGGGTGGGGATGTTAACGTTCATGTTAACTTGCGTCACATGCACATCTCACGTTACGTCACTGGTTGGGGGGGTGGGGATGTTAACGTTCATGTTAACTTGCGTCACATGCACATCTCACGTTACGTCACTGGGTTGGGGGGGTGGGGATGTTAACGTTCATGTTAACTTGCGACTATCTAAGTCTGCCATACCATGCAGTCCCCCGACCAGATCCAACGGCCATGTTAACCGTTAACCCAAAGTTGATGCGAAGCATCCGGGTGTGGCAGTGGCAATGTGAGTGGGAAAAAAATCGCGCGAGTTTTCAGGCACAAATTCCCTGTAAATTACAGGTCATCGTTAAAAAACCACTTCAAAACCCCGGGGATTTTTAAGACCATTTTGGGGAATGAATCAGCAGTTTCGCTATGGCGAAAACGACATTTTTTTTCAAAACGCTCACAACGCTGGCGCGGTTTTCCCCCCGGCGGGTAATTTGTGCAATTGTGCATCGTATTGAAGCAATTGACACGGACCGAAATAGTTATTTGTGATACTTGTGTCTTCCCATGCTTCCACAAAAAAACGAAGTTATCAATATATTTCATTTGCAAAGCTTTTCCTAGGTGCCAAATTTCAATTCTTTATCTTCTGAATGTATTCTCGAATCTTATCATTCAAATTTCCTGCGTGTTGGAAGTTGGTTGGAAAAGTTGAGGGCGTAGCACCAAGAGCGTGTTGGAAGTTGCTTCAAAAAGTCAAGAGCATAGCATCAAGAGCGTGCTGGAAGTTGCTTCAAAAAGTAAAGAGTGTAGCATCAAGACCATGTTGGAAGTTGATTTTCAAAGTTAAGAGCGTAGCCTCAAGAGCGTGTTGGAAGTTGATTGAATGATTAAGAAAGTTAAGAGCGTAGCATCAAGATGCATCAAGAGCGTGTTGGAAGTTGCTTGAAAAGGTTTAGAGCGTAGCATCAAGAGCGTGTTGGAAGTTGCTTCAAAAAGTGAAGAGTGTAACATCAAGACAATGTTGGAAGTGAATTGAGTAAGTTTAGAGAGTAGCGTCAAAAGCGTGTTGGAACTGAATTGAAAACGTTTAGAGAGTAGCGTCAAGAGCGTGTTGGAATTGAATTGAAAACGTTTAGAGAGTAGCATCAAGCGCGCGTTGGAATTGAATTGCAAAAGTTAAGAGAGAAGCGCCAAGTGTGTGTGGGAAGTTGTTAGAAGTTGCTTAAAGAATAATTGCCCGCCCCCCTCCGACCCCACCTCGCCCATGCCCGCCCCACCCCATTCCATGTTTTTTTTTCGAAAATTATGTTGTCATTCTCAAACAATGTTGTGAAACGAAACAACATTACCTCAACATCTCTGAAACGCACGCAAAATCTATGAAACGTGCATTTCTGACATGTGTGAGAGATGACAAGAGCACAATGGTATTGTACATGTGACATGCAACACAAAAATGGAACGGCATGCTACCCGGAGTGCAAAAAATGCAAAACCCATGGGAAGGGCATAGGCAGCGTGCGCAAGACCAATGTGCAGTGTGAAAGTGGCTTTTCACGTGAGGTGTCGTGACATGCGGGCAACAACACGAGTTTCACTAACGCGTGTTAAAATTGTTTAAGTCAGTCCGGGATTCATTGTGGACAAGAATGAAGATTCAAAATTGAAACGGCAAGCGGATCCAAGATGCACGCATAGATCTCATATTATACATAATTAGATGTCGATGTCATACGTATATAGTGGGACAGGGAAGTTCCTTGACTATGACGATTAGGCTTCAAGGTCTTCCTGGGTCGGTTTGGTGAGGCGAGCTCTTTACCCGTGTTCTAAAAGCACACATTGGCCAATCTGGCTTGTTTAAAGGACGCGCGCCGACAGTCAGACTTAGTGATCTTCAAGAAGTGCCAGACAATGTAGACACACTTGTTCTTGTAGGCTTGGCAACTGCGGTTTTCCCCGGCGATGTTCCATGTTTCGTCCTGGATGCTTTTGCCAAGACCTCAGACCCACGCAGCCTGCCCAAAGTTTGTAGCATGCACGTGCGCGTGTGCGCATGTATATAGTATACAGTATACAGTATACAGGATCGATAACTGGTTCATACCTATGCGACATTACCTTCCTCTTTCTCCCTCGTTCTCCCTCTTTCTCCCTGTCTCCCTCCCTGTCTCCCTCCCTCTCGCTCCCTCTCGCTCCCTCTCTCTCTCTCTCTCTTCCCTCTCTCCCACATCCTCGTGATTTATACACCTGTGTAAGCCAAGCATGTAAGTATGCTTCTGTGTGTGTGAAACAAGGTGCGCAAGTTTGCATGTATGTATTTAGCATCTACTAGTACCTACCATTGGGCATGTTTAAGTGTTTGTCTATGTATCTAGTTATATCTTTATCTATTTATTTATCTATATCTGTATGCCATTATATATATCATTATTTTCTTGATATATCATTGTAATAACATTGCATTTCTTGATATATCATTGTAATAACATTGCATTTCTTGATATATCATTTTATTTCATTGTATACATATATAAGTATATTTCATTGTATATCATTATATTTCATTAAATTTCGCTGTATACCTATATTATATACCTATAAATCTATATATCTATGTTTGTATATATATATAATCTATCTATCTATCTATCTATCTATCTACCTACCTGTCTATCGATCTATCGAAATATCGACCTATCTACTTATCTACCTTCCCACCTATCTACCTATCTACCTCTCTACCTATCTACCTATCTGACTATCTATCTGTCTACCTATCTATATCTATCTACCTATCTATCTCGTGGTTTCTAGTCGTATCATCTAGCGCCATCATCTCATCTTATATATCTTGTTTCATTTAGCAGTATTTTATCGCAATGTATACTTCGTATCTATGTAATCTGTCTAATGCATCCAACCTATCTAATGTATCCAAACGGCTTATGCTACATATTCTGCTTCTACTGTATCTACTTTATTTCGTCTACCCATTATACATATTCTGCCTCTTCACTTTTATCTAATCTTTCTTAAAGTCTAACTATCTAACTATCTAACTATCTACCTATCTACCTATCTACGTATCTACCTCTCTACGTCTCTGCCTCTAGCTGTCTACCTACCTACCTACCTACCCACCCTACCTACCCTACCTACCTACCTACCTACCTACCTACCTGTCTACCTAACTACCTGCCTACCTGCCTACCTGCCTACCTACCTGCCTGCCTACCTACCTACCCACCTACGTATTTATTTATTTGTCTACCTATATATTTTTCTTTCTTTCTTACTTGCTTGTTTTCTATCTTTATTTGTTTATGTTCTATCTATGTTCTATCTATTTCCATCTATCTCCATTTCTACCTGTCTCTATCTATTTTCTTCCTATCGTCTACCTAGTTTCTATCTATTGTCTATCTATTTTATACATATTCCATGTCTGTAGCTGTATCTAGATCTATATTTGCCTTCCCATTTGTTTGTTTGTCTTTTTGTCTTTCTATCTGTGCAGGCATATGTGTATGTATCCAGGATCCATGCATCTATCTACCTATCTGTTTGTCTGTCTGTCTGTCTGTCTCTCTGTCTAAACTATATTATCTGAGTTTATCTATCCATTTATCTATCCATCTATCCATATGTTTCTATCTATGGCAGCTATGCCTATTTCTACATCTATACCTGCAGCAATATCTATATCTGCATCGACATCTAGATTTGTTTCTACATCTACTTTTCATTGTTTTTCTGTATGCATATTTCTTTTTCTCGTTCTTTATCCATATTGTTTTCTCTACCTTTACCTATTTAAGTATTTTTCCAAATTCTGTTGAAATAGTTACTTCGCCTTAGCCTTGCCGAGGGGCCTTGTTTTGCAGGAGTCGCCTCAAAGTCTTTGAAGGCGGAAATCTTCACTACCGATAGGGGACGACCTAAATTTACGCATGGCATGAAAATTAACGATGAATTTCGTCCGCCATTCATATGTCTGTATCTACCTTTTATACCTATTTTACATATTTATATATATTTATTTATTTATTTAAAAAAGTATCTATCTATGTCTATCTATGTCTATCTATGTCTATCTATGTCTATCTATGTCTATCTATGTTTATCTATGTCTATCTATGTCTATCTATGTCTACCTATGTCTATCTATGTCTATCTATGTATCTATCTATGTATCTATCTATGTATCTATCTATGTATCTATCTATGTATCTATCTATGTATCTATCTATGTATCTATCTATCTATCTATCTTTCTATCTTTCTATCTATCTTTCTATCTATCTCTATCTATCTCTTTCTATCTATCTATCTATCTATCTCTCTCTCTCTATCTATCTCTATCTATCTCTATCTATCTCTATCTATCTCTATCTATCTATCTCTATCTATCTCTATCTATCTCTATCTATCTCTATCTATCTATCTCTATCTATCTCTATCTATCTATCTCTATCTACCCCTATCTATCTCTATCTATCTCTATCTATCTCTATCTATCTCTACCTATCTCTATCTATCTCTATCTATCTATCTGTATCTATCTCTATCTAGCTCTATCTATCTCTACCTATCTCTATCTATCTATCTCTATCTATCTCTATCTATCTATCTATCTATCTCTATCTATCTATCTTTCTATCTATCTATCTATCTCTATCTATCTCTATCTATCTCTACCTATCTCTACCTATCTCTACCTATCTCTATCTATCTATCTATCTGTATCTATCTATCTATCCATCTATCTATTTGTCTGTCTATCTATCTATTCTCATCTATCTATCTATTCTCATCTATCTATTCTCATCTATCTATCTGACCTATCCAATGTATCTAATCTATCTCATGTATCCACCTATCTAACCTATCTAATCTATCTAATCTATCTAATCTATCTACCTATCTATCTATCTATCTATTTGTCTGTCTACCTATCTATCTACCTATCTATCTTTCTATCTATCTATCTATCTATTTGTCTGTCTACCTATCCATCTATCTATCTATGTCTATCTATGTCTACCTATGTCTATCTATGTCTATCTATGTATCTATCTATGTATCTATCTATGTATCTATCTATGTATCTATCTATGTATCTATCTATGTATCTATCTATCTATCTATCTACCTATCTATCTATCTATCTATCTATTTGTCTGTCTACCTATCTATCTATCTGTCTATCTATCTCTATCTATCTATCTACCTATCGATCGATCTCTATCTATCTCTCTGTCTACCTATCTCTATCTATCTACCTATCTATCGATCTATCTATCTATCTCTCTCTATCTATCTCTATCTATCTCT
>CAMXCT020000028.1:280000-310174 GCA_947184155.2 Cladocopium goreaui
TCCCTGACGCGCTCCCCTTTCCTCTCGGCCAGGGCGGTGGACATCACATACATCACATACATCGCATACATCGCATAATGCATTGTCGAATATTGTCGAGTTGCATGCAAACGCAAACTCCACAGCCCCACGGCGGAGACACTGAGGAGAAGCAAGATGCATTGCAGGCCAGCGGCAGCCCGCGTTGTGCTTTTGATCGGTGCTGTGGCAAGGTAACCCAGGACTTGAGAATGCCTGCAAATAAACCATCTAATAAACCTGTGTCATCCTGTGTCAATTCTGCAGGCCGGAATGATAGACTCTTAGCTGAAACTATTGGTTGCAAGCTTTCCTTCCTACTGTCAACGCACAGCTGCGAATTTGAAAACCAATGGCAGAATATGGCCGAACTGATCGAATTGCATATCTGGCAGACTCCAAGGTGAGCAACGAACCGGGTTTGTATTTAGAAGGGCGCTTCGGCATCCGTATTGAAAATCTCATGCTGGTGGTCGAGAAGGCTGCGATTTGTAGGGGGAGCAGCGGAGCAGCGTCAAATGCCATAAACTTTATAAACCTGGTCCTGTACTGTATCGGAGCTAGTGCACTGTAGGCGTTTTGTTTTGTGTAGGCGTTTTGTTTTGGACAAGCAGTTAAGCAAGTAATTTATTTGTTAGCATTTGTTAGCAGGTTTGTTCAACATTCGGTCTTGAGTCTTGAATGATTTTGATATATTCACTAATGTCAACCCTGGATTAATAAAGCCCTCAGCTGTTTAATTAGGAGGGTACCATTTAAGTATCAGATTGTGACTATTGGAGGAGTACCCCCCTAAATAATAGACCATGGTTTATTAATCCGGGGTTGAAATTAGTGTCATATCAACTTCACTCCAATCCAGCACAAAATAATTGATGGATGCATTCCCACAGGCATCGCTGGGGAAAAGCAAAAGTTTCCTTGGGTTAATCCCGATCACGCTTATACCGATTCAGCCTGGGACTTAGATTCAGCTAAGCTAAGACTTACAGTAACATCAGAAAAGTTCCCTGTTGTATCCAGTTGCAAAGGTCTGCATGGAACACTCAAAGCCGAGGAGATCCTTGATTGACATATCTTTGCTCAGTGACTTTGAGTTGGAGTATTTGAACGTGACTTGGCACAGTCTAGCAACCAACTGGAACGTCAACATCCAAACGCTGTGAGCGCATCAGTTCATTTTTGGAGCACCTTGCAATCTTGCGCTTCCAACAGCGTCGGCTTATGCCAGCAAAGGCATACCATGAGCGTGTGAGACATGAAATCGGCCCAATGCTGGCCGGTGGTGAACATGAGAAGGCACGAAAAGAACGGTGGGACGGACTGATGGAGATGATACCAGATACAGAGGTTCTCGTTTTCCATCGTTTTCCGTCTTGTTTGTGTTGCCTGCGTTGACCAGGCTTTGACTTGGCTTCACCGACAAACGGATCCATTTGTCCGAGAGACGGAAGAATTTCGCTGCCTTGAGCAAGCAAGGCAGGCAGCTGGCTTAGATGGCGTCGATGTGGCAGGCAGTGCTGATGCAATGCAAAAAAAACATTGCGGCGCGGCGCGGTGAATCGAATGAACGCTTGTTTGCATGCTCCCATTGCTTGACATTGAGACGGAAGATCCATCAAGATCCTAAGATTGTGACCTCAGGGTCAGCCGGCCAGAAAGCCATGATCAAAATAATGCTTTTATGATTTGGATATGATATGAACCGATTATAACAGATTTACGATTTTAATGAGAAAAACACTGGCTGAGAACAAATATTTTAAAATCGTACTGTAGCTCTGGTGGCTGACCCTAACGTCTTAAGGACATGAATAAAATTGACTAAATCAGTTGACATGCTCTGATGCAGGACTGGCCACCGCAACGGGCAGCAGTGGAAGACCACTACAAGTCCCACGTTTCACAAATTTGTCGCTAACAGAATCAGGGTTGCTCCACCCCATTAGAAATAAGTTAAGTATATATATATATAGCCACAAAGGGGCAATGGGTGATTTTGCCTTTCTAACTGGCCATTTGACCACCCCGTACATTTGGGGTGTTGGGAGCAACCCTGAGAATAGGTTTTTCCCGAGAGCATTTGAGCGAAGATTTTTCTGAGAAATGAGGTGAGGTATGCATCTTCGTTGTATTGTAAACATCTATGGATCTTGCATCTTCAAATCTTCACATCTTCTCTCTGTTCTCTCTCTTCTCTCTCTGTATCTCTCTCTCTCTCTCTTTCTCTCCATGTTCTCTTCTTTCTTAAGGCTGGGGGTAGTGCCGACGGGTAACCTTTTCGCGCAAAATAAGATTCGAACGTCAAAAGCTGATGTAAAAATGCAAACAAAAGTGTTAGTTTGGAGCACAAAATGAAGGCCGAACATCAAAGACTGATGTAAAATTGGGATGTTGAAGCGTCCGACGCAACCTTTTGCACGAAATGCGGGTCGAACGTCAAAAAGTGAGGTAAAAGGCTTCTAGGCGTGAAAGCTTCTGTGTGTAAAAGCTGCTTTGTGTAAAGGTTTATTTTTATACAAGCTTCTGTGTGTAAAAGCATTTGTGTGTAAAAGGTTAAGATTTCTCTGTGTAAAAGCTTCTGTGTGTAAACGCGTTTGTGTGAAAATGTGCTCCTGTACTATAGTGGGGGGGCGTCCTCCAAAGGTAGATGCTGGAGTTTGTTTTGAAAAAATGTGACCTCATGCGTTGTGTAGCATTGAGATATGTTGAGATTGCGTGGCAATGATAGTCTCCAAGATGCCACTTCATCGTGTCAATTGGATGTGTCCGATTGTGAGGAAGTGATATCATGTAACCGACAACATTAGGGGAAAACTAAAGTAGTAGGGAGTGGACTTGGGATGTTCAAATTTGTGTGAAAACCTTCACAACGGATATGGCAGACTACCCACTTACCGATACCCTATTTTTTACTCATAGCATGGAAGATATGGAAGTACAAACCTTCACAACGGATAGGGGACCACACACTTTGGCCATGTCCATTGCGAGTAGTAAGTAATTTTGTCCGCCACTCATATGATATAATGAATGTTGATTTTTTGATGGTGCAGCGTCACATTTGCAGTGGTCTGTTTTTGCCGTACTTGAATGTTCCGTGTCCGGAAAAGAAGGCGCAGTTTGTGCAATAGATTGATCAGTGAAGTAGATGCCATTTTCATTTTGTTGACGTCACTTTGGCAGTCGTGTTTGTTTCCAATAATTTCAGTGATGCAGTAACAGGTAATTGAACTCAGATGTGTGCGTGTGTGTATGGCGTGTGTGTGTGTGTGTGTGTATTGCCTTAACATGACACATGTGTCAGAACAATCTCATTGTATTTCGCTACGCCATGAAGAAATTCTACATTTGCACATCTTACTTACATGTTCTTTCTCTTGTCTCTCTTGTCTCTCTTCTCTCTCGTCTCTCTCTCTTCTCTCCCTCTCTTCTCTCTGTGTTCTCTCTCTCCCTCTCTTCTCTCTGTGTTCTCTCTCTCTCTCTTCTCTCTCCTCTCTTTCTTCTCTCTCTCTCTCTCACACATCTCCTCTGCCTTCTTTCTCCCCTCCTCCTTCAGCCGCTGCGCTGCGTCGGCGTTTGTGCCAACGGTTGTGTCGGAGCGAAAGGCGAAGCGTACTTGTTATACACGTACATGTAATTTCCTTCTTGTAAGAGCTTAATATACACCTGACTCATTATTTGCGCTCTCGGGCCATCCGTCGTGTAGTTGTTCCGCCAGTATTTGTGCATTTCAAAGTGACTGGGGAAACTCAGTTTTCTGGCTAAGATGGATGCGGAAAAAAATGCGACTTGTTCTTCCCTGGCAGGCAGCTTCGTGCGTATCAGGGACAATCACATTGTAGGACAATCACATTGTACATATACATATACATATGGATATACATATACATATACATATATATATAAATATATATATATATGTATACATATGTGTGTGTACTGTACATACATTGGTGACTAGAAAGAGTTTGCGGAAAGTCGTGTAAAATCATGAGAAGCTGAATGATCTGCAGAGATGCATAGAGGATGTCTACTTGCCTGGATATGCAGCAAAAGGAAAGACTGCACTTTTGGTAAAGGGATGCCACTCGACAGATTGCAGATGGGATTTACGTTTGAGTGAACCATAGTGAACCCATGAGGTGCTGTATCGATCTGTGGTCTAGCCGTCTAGCCTTGCTTTGTTGCCGTTGCAGCTCCAGCACTTGCCCTGGGTGCTTTCGAGTCGCAGCCATGGCCGTGAAACTGTGGATGGTTGTGGCAGCAGTCTCAGGCATAGAACTTTCCGAATTTTTAGATGTGGTTTTTCTTTACAGCTGTGATTTGCATTGAATATCATTGAATTCAATCAAAGTTTGCACATGTAAAAATTGCGTGCCGCCTGCGACCGGCTTATTTGGGAGGATTATTTGTTTGTTTGTTTTTTTTGGGGTGGATTTTTCCGGTTTTCCACTCTGGTTTTTGTGGTCTTGGGATTCCTGGCTTTTGTGAGTTGTGTCTTTGGCTTCTTGGCTTTTTGCCTCTTTGGACTATACCGCAACCATTGTGCAGACATCAACTATATAGAAAAGGATTAAAAACAGGACAACAACACTGTTTTATACGAAAATTGGCATTTTTCTGGCTTTTGTGGCTTTGTCATCTCGGCCCCTTAGTTTCTTGTGTTTTTCTTTTGTTGTTTTTGGTTTCTTGTTCTTTTGGCTTCTGTGGTTTCTTGGCAGTATGCTGCAACTATTGTGCCGACAACGAGTAAAACATCAATGAGAAATGGCAAAATTCAATCCAACAATAGAACTTAGAGGAAAAAGACGTTGATAATCTCAAATAGAACTAGGAGATACTAGGAGCACGGCCTTTAAGATGACCGTGTGTTTTTTTTGATTCATGGGATGTTGTTGATAATGTCCGATGTGCTCGTGCCAATAGGAATTCGTGTGATTTTAGTGTAGAGGCCGTGAACGCCTTAGTTCCAAGCAGAAAAACGAAAACAGTCATTTCGCCTACACAAAACCTCCATTTTGGGGTTTTATTCAAAGCTCCCAACTAATTTGTTTTCACAATTTTTCAGCCGTCTTTTGTTCACAGCAGCACTTCAAGTCTTCCAAGAACCTTTTAGTACCGTAGCGTAGCATGGCGTATGTGTGGAAATCCAAGAGAAACGTACAGTAGCGTAGCATGACGTATGTGTGGAAGTCCAAGAGAACTTACAGTAGCGTAGCGTGACCTATGCGTGGAAGTCCAAGAGAACGCACAGTAGCGTAGCATGACGTGCGTGTGGAAGTCCAAGACAACGTCCAGTGGCGTAGCATGACGTACGCATGGAAGTCCAAGAGAACGTACAGCAGCGTAGCAGCGTAGCATGACGTATGCCTGGAAGTCCAGGACAACGTCCAGTAGCGTAGCATGACGTACGCATGGAAGTCCAAGAGAACGTCCAGTAGCGCGGCATGACGTATGTGCAGAAGTCCAAGAGAACGTACAGTAGCGTAGCATGACGTACCCACCCCACCCCACCCCAACCCCCACCCATGAATACATCCCCGAACCGACAGCCACAGCGTAGCATCTACTTCATTCATGTGCAAGTTCACATGAACGTTAATACATGCCCCACCCCACCCCACACCAACAAAACACCATGGCCGTCTAAAGGCCGTGGTCCAACTACTGTATTTAACACCCAATACACCCAATAGGGTTGTGCCTCAACCTCCATACATATTTATAGCATTTGTAAACACACCTTGTATCCCTAAATGCACCTTAATCATATATATTATATAATCTAACCTTCAAGAAACTTTAAATACTCCCTAGACCAACCCTAAATAAAGCATAGTAAAGCCTAAACCAACCATAAACCAGCCCTAAATTTATCCTAAATCAACACTATGATAGCATCCAATGAAACTATATTCTACATGTTCACCAGGTGTATTTTGTGCATGGAAAATCAATTAAAACCATGGAGAAAAACTGTTAACACCATGGAAATCAAATCAACCATGGAAAAATCGATGAGAACCATGAATCGACGAAAACCATTGAAAAATCGATTACACACCATGGAAAAATCAACTAAACCCATGGAAAAACAAATTATATAAAGTTATGGAAAAATCGAATCGAAATCATTGAAAAATCTATGAAACTCACGGAAAAATCATTAAAAAACAATTGACTCATGGAAGAATTCGATTAAAACCATGGGAAAAAACAATTAAAACTAAAACCATGGACATATCGATGAACAGCGTAAAAGAGAAATGTTACCTCCAAATTTCAGCAAATTACAGATTTTAGCTCCAAAATGTGGCGAATAGCAAGGAAAAGTGCCCCAGACTGAAAAAACTGCACCCGTTTACTTGTTTTGCTTTGTTCCTTTAAGTCCAACTGGCATGCTGGACACTCAAGTCAAGATGTCAGACTTTTGCATCTGAGGTTGGAACAGCCATAGTGGCCCATGCCGGTAGTATGATTACGGAGCAGGGCTCAATTTTTCAGACTTAGTGATAACAGCACATCCCTGGATTTGCATTCTGATCTTGCACCGGTCTCGCTGGGCTTCCCATGGTTGTGGAGTATTGACCTGTAAAGTGTCACGATCAGGCACAGTTGTTTGCGAATCCATAACATGGCATTGGCATTCTATCCGATCCGATCTCCAGTCTTTGCCAACTGCATCAGCTGAGGCGGAGAAGCATGCAGCCATGGAGGAGTCAGAAGCAATGCACGAGGATGCGACAGGAGTCACTTTCCAGGCTGTTTGCTTCATTTTCTTTTAACCTCTTCTGTTTTCTTTCATTTAGTGTGCTATTCTTTCACTGATGCTTGATGCATTGCCTTACTTGCCTGGGAATAGGTGAGTGGCTCGCTGATGCTACTCTGATGTTTGGGGCGTTGAGTTGAGGGCTGTGCCAGGTTGTTTTCGAAGTCATTTGTGGTTCGCTTCTGGCACTATGGGGTGGCATCGGAGAGTTCAAGACCGACGCTAAGATCACTCTGTGCAAACTTTAGCCAAAGATTGTATACAATATGCATATAATCGTATATACAATATATATATATACATATATGCATACATAACAAAGAGTGATATGGCACCCGTAGAAATTCTTGGAGATGCGCCTTGCAGGGCAGCTGTTTGAGGTTCGAGCGAGTGACTTTAAGATACTTGAGCTGCCTTCTGCTCTGCTCCCATTCTGCTCCCAGGCCAATCCGTATGGGTGACTCCAAGAAACCTAGATGGGAGCCGGGTCCTGAGGTCAATCCCCCCGCCACTTTGTCCTTTGCCTTCCTGATCTTCCTGCATGGCAACGAAATATAAAGAAGCATGTCACGAATTGAGATGATACTTCGCAGATCGTTGAACCAAGAAGTGCGTTTTGATTGATCGAAAGCTTTGAATGCTTTGGCTTTGAGTTGCGTTGAGGTCGCTTCATGCACGTCCAGACTTCCACAGCTATAGAAGCCGAGCAAAGATCATGAGGATCGCTGGGCATGTCAACTGAAGTGGAAGGAAGCACCCCAGCTTCGGCAGTATCATTGGCAACTCAGTCATTTTCATTGGAGTCGTGGACAAATCAGGATGGAGAAAAAAGGGCGCAGTGCAGAGCTCCAGTGCATTTTGATGTTTGTCTGTGTGCAGGTCACTGCTGACTCACATAGAGCCTCCGCCGGGCAAATAAAGCCTCACCGTGCCTTCATGCACAGTAATAAAAATGCGTGGTGGAACCCAACTCTTGATGCATTTGCGTCGCATTTGCATTGCCTTTGCCTGGTTAAGCTGAGCCTTGGCACTTCCCAACAATAGACCCGCAAGTTTTACAACATGTTGCAACCACGTCTTCACATTTGACAGCAGTGATTTCAGGCTCAATCCCAAGATTGCAAGCTGCAATGGGATGTCTCAAGATATGCTCAATTCTAATGCCAGTGCTGGCTGTTTTCGGCCCACTCGGATTGACCCTTGGCAATAGCGACTAGGATTTTAAGAATTTGGGGAACTCACGCAAAGCGGCACCAATTGCATGCGCTAAGGAGCAGAGCGTTTGATGGAAAGTACTGGGATTTGTTCCCAGCATGGGACGTTTCCAGCATGCCTGACCTCTCTGGCAAAGTTGCCATTGTCACAGGTCCAACTGTGCCTTGGTTGCATTGCTTGTCAGTCTTTTGTGTCCATCAAGTGCTGGCTCCTTGCTCATTGCCTCTTCCGCTCATCTGCTCTTCCACATTCTGTGTTGATGGCGCACTGCAAGGTAGGAGGGATTGGCTACGAGTCTGCAGTGGAAATGACAGCCAAAGGGGCACAGGCAGCGAATTTATCAGCTTGCCACTGTATGATCACATGCATTCTGGAACTAGATGCTGATTTGTAGATGCCCACGGTTAACCATACGTCCGCGCAAACATCACACAAAGATAATATGTATATATATATGTATATACTGTATGTATATATATATAACGGATGCAACAGATGAATGTGACTACACCTAAGTGGGCCTGTTTGCGAGGGCATATTACATGTTGCAGGTTGTGCCTATATCACATGTGTGTGCAATTCTGCGCATGTATGCATACGGAAAAGACATGTGTGCATTCAAATGTACTGTAGCAGTGTAGGACATGACACAATGTACTGGGTTGTTTTGTATCAAAACGTAATTTAATGTGTTGTAAGATTTGTAAGGTGAAAGTCAACGCAATGCAACGTAGTGCATGGAATGCGATGCAATAGAATGACACGCAATGCCGAAAACGCGCGTGTCATTTGTTTCTGCAGTACTCAACATCAAGTGATGCAATCCAAGGATATCTAAGATATTCTAAGATGGCCGAAGGAAGTTTAGAAATCAAACTTCCGACAATATGGACAGATAAAAAGCAGAGATGGGAAGAGTCAAAGAGAAGAGAAGAGTAGAAGAGAGAAGAGAAGAAGAGAGAAGAGCAGAAGAGAGAAGATCAGAGAAGAGAAAGAGTCAGAAGAAAGAAGATGCAGGTGCGCGAAAAGGTAGGAAAGTCGCGAAACACTGCGTTTTTCCAATGATTTGTGGCTGCGGAGGGTCGAAAAGTAAGCTCGCTAAAGCGGCGGGTGCGGAGCCATCTGGCCAGATGAGAGATGAAGAATTGCACGCCGTTGTGGCGCGAAGCACGTTTCGAAGTCAAAATGTACAAAACGCACCAGGCTCTGACCACTTTTGGAAGTTGCGATGTCGAAAAAGTGCACGCCGTTGTGGCGCGAAGCACATTTGTAAGTCAAAATGCACAAAACACCTCAGTGTCGGACCGCTTTTGGAAGTTGAGATGTCGAAAAAGTGCACGCCGTTGTGGCGCGAAGCACATTTCGAAGTCAAAATGAACAAAGCACACCATGCTCGGACCACTTTTGGAAGTTGAGATGTCGAAAAAGTGCACGCCGTTGTGGCGCGAAGCACATTTCGAAGTCAAAATGAACAAAACACACCATGCTCCGACCACTTTTGGAAATTGAGATGTCGAAAAAGTGCACGCCGTTGTGGCGCGAAGCATATTTCGAAGTCAAAATGTTAAAAGCACCACATGCTCGGAGCACTTTTGGACGTTCAGATGTTGTTTCGCGTGGCAGGCGCACGGGATTGTGCACCTGGTCTCAAAAGTGAGGAAAACGTGAGGGTTTTGTAGCATGTCCAAAAACGATGGCAGGCGTGGGGCATTTGAACAGGATCTGGAAAGATGCATGTCGCCGGCAGATGCATTACACGAATTTACACGAGACATATTCATCAGAGATGTTAGGAGGCCCGGGCGCTGATTTCCTGAGAGGGGTTGCATTTTGGAGCCTGAGATTTTCAGGTTTGCTGAGATGATTTTGCGATATTTTGCGTGACCGGTGCAGCACTTCGTATGACCTGGCATCACTTTTTCGTGGCAGGCGCAGTACTTCAAACAGGTGGAATGGAAAAATCGCAAAACGCATTGGTACGAGGCCGTCAGCTCTGCACTCAACTTTCCATTTTTGAAGGACGTCTCGCAGAATTGTTTCGTTTTTGATGTTGTCTACTTCGAAAAATGAGGAAGTCTCAATTGCTTCGTTTTTGACGTTATCAAGTTCAAAAATTGAGGAATTCTCGCAGATTTGCTTCGTTTTTGATGTTGTCAACTTTGCAAAAAGTAAGAAGTCTCGCAGAATTGCTTCGTTTTTGACGTTGCCAAGTTCAAACATTGAGGAAGATTCGCAGAATTGCTTCGTTTTTGATATTGTCAAGTTCAAAACCTGAGGCATCTCGCAGAATAGCTTCGATTTCACGCTTGCAGATAGAAAGGTAGATAGACAGATAGATAGACAGACAGAATAGATGGATGGATGGATGGATAGATAGATAGACAGGTAGGTAGATAGGTAGATAGGTAGATAGGTAGATAGGTAGATAGATAGATAGGTAGATAGGTAGCTAGATAGGTAGCTAGATAGGTAGATAGGTAGATAGGTAGATAGGTAGATAGGTAGATAGGTAGATAGATTGATAGATAGATAGATAAATAGATAAATAGATAAATAGAGAGACAGCTAGATAGATAGATAGATAGAAAGATAGATAGATAGATAGATAAATAGATAAATAGATAAATAGAGAGACAGCTAGATAGATAGATAGATAGACAGACAGATAGACAGATAGACAGATAGATAGTCAGAGAAAGAGAGAAAGAGAGAAAGAGAGGAGACCTCAACCACCTGTCGGTCCATCAGTGGCTTCGCTCTGCCATCCGTGACTCACAACAACCAACCTCTCCTATAGGTTTCCTATTTTTGAAATTTCCGCCACCGCCTTGTTCAGTACTACTGGTAGGCTAGCGTACTGCAGCATACTGTCTTGGTGCGCACATGTACCCTGATAGGTAAGCGTATAGTATAGGTACTAGCAACTAGTATGTGATGTAGCCAGGTAGGCAGGCTTCTTTCGTTCTCATCATCAGCATTTGCTATCATGAGCCCGCCCAACCGCTTCTCCTGGTGACGAGAGCCCAAACACAACTGTACACTGAGGGGGCAGGCAGGTAATTAGGCAGGGAGGTAGGTAGGTATGGGGGTATCTGGATATGTGGATACATAAGCTTTGCAGGTTTACATGCAAGATTATGTAAGTACGTAGGCATGCATTGTAAAGCATGTTTAAGTCATTTCAATGCATTTTAGGTGTATTGCGTGCGTAGGTGCTCTGCGCAGCGTTAATGCCCAGGTTCCTCTATTAGATTTTTTTGGTAGACTTGATGAATGTTGAGTAAACAGTAAAATTTGAGGTGCGTTCATGCACACGCTGACAAGGGTCTGAGAGAACTAATGCATGATGAGCGGTTGGGCTGGGAAGACTTTTCGAGTCCAACTTTGGAAGCACATTTTGTTGATTGTGAGAGTTTTGATGTGGCCGAGAGGGGCTCCCTTGGAGCCTGATGAATAGATAGTTGGTTCCCCTCCGAAAGCGTTGCCTTACTATGATTGTCCTTTCACGTTTCTAGAGTTCAAAACTGATTTGTTGTACAATATTCTAGGCTGCTAGACCGCAGTACTGTACCATGCACCATGCAGTAGGTACCACAGCCACTGGGGCGATGTTAAATTCGTATGTTGAAATAGGATAGAATAGGTCAGTGTGTCTCCTATCATGTCTCGTTCTCTCCAAAGAGTCCATCTCCATCACGCCCCTGCGTGCCCTGATCTCTTGCGACAAAATCAAATGCGCCACCCCACATCCCTGTAACTTGTGCACACTTGTGCCGGGCCCAACCCTGTAACTCCCTGCCGCATTACCCATCATCCATTCCGACCAGCATGTTTGAAGATTTTGAAGCATGACTGGCGACTGGTAGTAACATAAACCTGCACCTTTGGCTCAAGACACAGAGGCTGTTTGATTCGTTTTTGTTTGTTTGCAAGGTCATATTAGCTGGACGCAGTGCGAGCAAAGGCAAGGAAGCCTTAGAGGAGCTATTGAAGCGAGTTCCCAATGCTAAGGCCCCTGCATATCGGGACTGGGGACTTAAAACGGAAGGTTACCCCTGAATTCCGTTCTTTTTCTCTCAGGAACAGTAGCAGAGGAGGATGTAGAGGTTCAAGAATTCAAACTGGTTTAAGACACTGCAAATGTTTGTTTGCCAACCTTAGTGGCTGATTTCCCAAGTGCTTCACTCACAGGTTGAGTTCATGAAGCTGGACTTGGGAAGCATGCAGAGCGTCAAAGAATTTGCAGCCGAATTTGCAGCCAAGTCTTTGCCGCTGCAGCTCGCCGACGAATCATGATAAATCATGGTATCTTGATAAATCTAAATGCCTTGGACACTTCTGGAGCGGTTTCAGAAATACAACTGAGACACTACGGAAGCAAACAAGGACACAATTTTCTCTGCTAGATTTGGGCGTGAACAACATACCTGGCGTGTACTTGCGCAAACTGCTGAGGCATATTTTGATGAACAATGCGGGTGTCATGGCCAACCCATTCACTTTGACCGTTGACGGCCTGGAGAGTCAATTCGGTACAAATCATATTGGTCACTTTTTGCTGACAAAGTTGCTTCTACCACATTTGGAGGCGAATCTGTGGCGAAACACAGAGACAGAGACATTTGCCTGGAGTGATCAATGACTATCAATGGTTGCAACGTCGAAGATCCACAAAAAATAAAAGAGAGCTGCGATCTCACACATGTGGCCTTTTCAGATGTAGTTTGTCGCTGGCGGCTTGGGATTGAAGGCATCGGCACCTTCCCGAGTGGTTACAGTAAGCTCCGCTGCTGCCTTCATTCCAGAGATGCTGAAAATGTTTGAGAATCTCAGCCGTAATAGTTTCAGTGGTCTTTCGGCCTAGTGGTGCAGTTTTGAACATGTCGTGACATCACTCATCGCACATGGCCACATCTAAATGACAAAAGGATACGGAAAGTCCGTTATACACTTTTGAGTCCAAGGATTGGAGGTATCGTGGATGCTGCACCTGCAGCAGACTTCGACAAGCTTGGTGCCGACTATGAAGCAGCCTGACTTGGGGCACTTCTAGTGCATCGCGACGAGTCATGATGAACAGTGCTTGACTTATGGGAAAACATGAGTTATATAATTGTGCCATATCAATTTGCCCACTGAAGACCTTCAAAGGCTATTGAAAAAAGCAAGGTTTGTGAAATTGAAGGTTTCTACTGTACATGCTTTTACATGTTTTTACGGGAGTTGTTCATATTTGTTCTCCAGCGTTTCCCCCAAGTCTGCCATCCATCCATGCCCGCCCTGGCTGTCCGCACTAGTCTCCATGCTTCCTGGTCCTCACATGATTCTTATGCCATCTTGTGCCTGTCTCTTTTCTATATTGCACATGTGCTCTTGCTCTCTACGCATTTTCTCAGCTATTCAGATGTCCCCCATCGCGCATATTCACGCAGCATCATTTTGCAGCCTCGACTTTTTGAAAGCATGTGCCTTGCCAGACTGTGTATGAGTACTGATGATCCTCAGAATCTGGTCACTGTATTTTCACTCCGCTGCGCTTGTAGCGCCAAGTGGAAGCTTTGCTCAGAAACATGCCGCTCACTATATATATATATAATTAATATGTTCCTGTTTTTTCTGCATTTCTGTCCGTGCCAAGGCTTCCTACAGTCCAGTCAAGGCATACGGTCGCTCCAAACTTGCCAACGTGCTTTTCACGCGGGCGCTCGCCCGGCGATTGGAAGGCAAGAGTGTCTATGCCAACGTGTGCCACCCTGGGGGTATTCATACCAACCTTGCAAGACACGTGCTCACCTCAGTCTCAGCCAGCCGTGGCCACCCTGGCCCGGCATTGGGATTCCGGCAGGAATTTCCACAGACAGGTAGTGCATGAGAGAACCTTCTTGGTAGTAACATGGTAGATCATGATAGATCATGGTAGTAACATGTAAATCACGTAATAGCTCAGGGCGAGCATTGAGGTGCAGGCAGACGCAGACGCATCTATTGGAGAGATGGCGAGACTTGTTCGCAAATACTCCACATCCTGTCACAGCCGAGTAGCAAAGAGAAAAAGGATGAAAAAGTGGCTCAGGGCCTCAAAAAAATCATTCCCTGCCCTGGGTTGGTGCTTGCTGGGCTGTTGGAAGGCATGCTGCATTATCAATCTGAATAACTTACCCAGGTGCAGTGCTTTGTTTCTTTGGTTTGTTTGGTCATGTCTTGCCTGCTTGTTTTCAGAGTTTTCTATTGTGCATTTCAGCAAGGGGCCATGGCAGACGTGGCGCTCAGGAATCTCCTCTTCAGCGTTTTGCAGCAGACTGTGATGTTTGCAGCTCCGAGGGGTGCCTACCAAGATTGAAAGTTAAGTATAGTAACGAGAAACATGAGAAACGCGAGAGTTTGGAAGATGGAGAGACGGAAGAAAAGAGAGAGAGAGAGAGAGTGTGGATGAGAATAGGTGAAAATGGATGAGAATCGATGAGAATAGATGAGAATGGATGAGAATGGCACCAACAGGAGGTGGAGGTGGGTAGAAATTAAATGAAATTAACACAGATGCTCTGCCAATCCAAGGTGCTGTTACTCAGTTGTACTTAGCAACATCCCCTGAGATTGAGAGCAAGGACATTCGCGGCCAGCAACTAGGAAAGAATTTGTCACCCATGCCCAAAGCGTGGTGAAACCATTGAAGTCAATGCAAACCTCATAGGCTCAGACTGAAGTTGGTTGACATATGTTGACATGTACTGTTCTTCCTCCAAACTCAGAAAGTTAGGTCATGTCAGTATGTGTCAGTTCATGTCGGTTCAGTTGCTTTCCTAGACCCCTATCATCTCCTAGACTTGCTGAGGTATTATCGCCCGCAAGCACTGCACGAGACTCCTCCAAAATTCTCAACTTACGAGCTGGAGGAAAAACTGTGGTCTTTGTCCGAGAAGCTTGTGCAGGAGTACTTGTAGCGTGACTGCTGTGTATCGCTCGACGTGTTTGATTGTGCCAGCCCACAGCAAAACATACAAAATTGCCAGGGATAGCCAAGCCGCACCAGTAACCCTAAGTCTTGTAATTGACGAATTGACGCTGATTGAATCTTATTGATCCGTACATTTATGAGTACTGAACCTCCAATTTGTTCAATCCTATTTGCCAAAGTTCAGCTTGCTTTCACTGGGGCTCTGCTGGGCGCGATCTTTGAATCCATATCGTTGTAGTTTCAACGATCTTGGAGCACATTGCTGCTGTTTGAGGGTTTCCTGCGCCTGAAGCAGCAGGCAGCCTTGTCGTCTCTCATGGCTCCAAACGAAGGACCATGACGACCACGATAGTTAATGATATGATGCGCAATTTTCGCATTTCAGCTCTGGACACTGGATGGCCCAGTTCGTGCTGGCCATATTCCAGGCCCTGTACAGAAAATACAAAAATAATTACGACCAAATGTGACAAGTCCTGCTACTAAGCTATCGATTCGAAATAGCCCTTTGCTGTGCATGTTTGTTCACACTTCTATCCAAGTCCTTTAGCATCTTTAGCGGAGGCACATTCCAACTGTGGACATACGTGATGCATCGTGATGCGTGATAATGTCAGCTCAGCTGGAGAGCCGGTTCAATGGGCGCTGTACTATACGGCACAACAGAGGCCACATCAAAGGCCACAGCAAAGGTCACTGCAAAGGTCACTGCAGAGCCTAAAGAGTCGTGCAGAAGGAGAAGAAACTGAAATTAATATTTAGGAATTATTTAGGATTATGTAGGCTCTGCATGGCTCCACATTGCTGCGCATGGCATGACTTTGCACACTCAGCTTGTTGTGATTGAATGAATTTTGTTCCTAGATTTGTCAGAGATCCTGATATCCTGGTACTACGATGCATTCTTCTGATGGACCTGTCACTCATCAGCATCAGAGTTCACCAAATTGTAGCCCACTCTTGCGCAACCATCGCTGATGGCTCCCGAGCAGCCTAAATCAGAGAAGGAGCACCTGCTGGAACCATTCCACCTGCTGAACCCTTTTGAATTCCTTTTGACTTCTGACGCATCTTCAGACAATTTCACATGATGCGAAGCAGACAGACGCTGCAGAGGAACTGGCAGAGCGACGCAATAAACTGGTGAGAAGGAGCTTGCGCGTTAATATGCGTTAATTGTGCATGTTCAGTGGAGAATTGTAGTGGGTTGAAGTTGGTTGTTCTTTCGTTATGGTTTGTTTGTATTCCTTTGTGCCATGCCTTCAGGATTTGTATCTCATCCTTCTTCAGCGCTTGGAACTTAGCAGACGAGACTTCATAGTCTGCCATCTGGCAGGACAAGCGAGGACGAGACTCGTCGCGGTTGGGCTGATACTGAATCATGAGCCATCATGAGTTGAAACGATACGGTCTTCGTTGTGAGTGTGAGATTCGATCCTGATTCTTGCGAAATCTCGCTGAGATCACTGAGGTTTGCCAGCACTTTATTTTTGCTCAGTCAGAGCCGCGGCTCTTCCTGAGCCTTTGCAATAAGGCCAGACTCAGCTTCTCTCAGCTTGACAAATCCGAAAAAGAACGATTTCCTCCTGTTCCACTGTTTTCCTGCTCACGCGCAGCTGCCTGGTGGTTGTTCACTCTTTTGGCCGACGTGCTCTCTGTCACATGGTGGTTGGGTGGCCTGCGGTCAGATGTCTCAGGGTTTGTTGCTGTGGCTGTTGCGGGCGCGTGTGATGGTGTGACATTGTCAGTGCCAGTGTGCTGCTGGAACACAGCCTTTGCCCCCCCATGGCGGTCCCGGAGCTGTTCCATTACTGAGGGGCGTTGACAAGATAGGTTAGGTTAGCAGTGTGATTCTCATCGCGCTTGGTGCGGTGCAACTTCTGTGTTGTGATCCAACAGAACGTGTCAGCAAAAAGGAAGGACAAAAACAACATGAAAAAAGATTGGGGCTCCTGAAGAGAGAAAAGGAATCACAAGAGGTCAAGGACCCATTCACAAGGTGCCTTGGCCCGCAAGTTTGCTGGCTGTCTGACTACCTGCCGGGTGTTGCATGCCCCTGTTTCTGCGGCCACAACGTGACCAAGCTACTCAATGGCAGAGGCTGATTTCTTTGATGAGCTGGTCGCGTTCCAACAGCCCCTGTGCAAAGGCGCAAGCACCTATAAGCACCTTGTAACGGCCCCCATGGAACGAAAGTTTTCAGATGCAGTGATGCGGCCATGGAATCCCGACCTTGTGCCTGTCAGCATCGCTTGGGTTGGAAAGTGGGCCTTGGAACATGAATCTTGGCGTGTGGATGCCTGTGGTTTGTGGGTTGTTGGCTACATTGGAGAAAATTGGTTCCGGTGTCTTCAAATATTAGCTTCAAGGGGCCTCGCGACAAATCGCCATATGAATTTGTCATGTCACAATGACGACCAGAATGTCAAGTCTTTTCCTTGGCCCGCATTGCTTCAGGAAAAATAACACGTTTTTACAGTATTTTACAGTAACTAGTGTCAGGCACGGTTTTTGATCCGGAGCATTGCTGGGGACCAGAGAGGCCCAGGCGTTTGTGGGGCAAGGTAATTGGGTGCCAGCCAGAGGCAGTGGCTGAAGTGACTATTGCGAACGTGGTGAGAGTATAGTGGGTCTGGGGGGTAGCGGCTTCCGAACCACACTGAAAACACGAAATTAGGTGGTGGCCGGGAAGCGTGTTTCGCAGGGTGATGTACCGTGTGGCAGCTGGGCGTTCGATGCCCCCGTTTTGAGCCGCCATGTGGAGAAAACAACTTGAAGAAAAACGCAATGATAAAAAGAAGAAGAAGAAGTACCACGTCGGGTTCCAAACCTGAGACTCCCAGAACGAAAAATATGCCAGAAGAAACGAAACGGGAAGACAAAACGGAAGCATCACCTAGGAGGTAGAGATCCCGAAAGATGTAAGAAAGGAAGGGAACAACATAGTTTCGGGATCTTGAAGGGTGCAGAAGATTGCAGAAGGGTGTCGTGAACAGCAGGACAAATGCTTCATCTAATCTAATCCTTCGAGAACGAAAAATATAGCAACTACACAACGAACATCAACGAACTGGGTTCCCTTTCTCTCCACCGTCTTCATGATGCTCGCAAACCACCGGCTTCCCCATAACAGCACCTCTTCGGCGCGCATCAAAAAGCCGTCCGTGCTGCTTCCCGGTGCTTCCCCCAACGCCAACATGCTTCCCTCCCAATTCAAACCCATTACATCACACTCCAACCGTACCAATCCCAAAACTCCTTCTGCCCGGTTCTTTTTGATCTTCTTGGCCTTTTTCAGGACCCTTTCCTCTTGCTGTTCACCACATCGCCTTACCCTTCTGCACCTTTCGACGCACAACTGCCTTTAAACCCAGATCATCTTCAACAACAACATCACTTCCGCATTGACAACAATTATCAAGCTTACCCTAATTAACCTTCCTATCCTTCCTCATTACTCTCCAACCTACATTTTCCCCTGCTTTGAGATATAATACAACCAGCTCAAACTCGCCTCATTTAAAATGACCACCAAACAAAGTTGATTGATGCCTTGTTGTTAAATCCTGACAGTTGGAGTGTGATACGCAACCACTCAGTTTGCTCGTAGGAAGTAAAGTCGCGATACAACATGATACAACCATGTTAGCCGCTAGCCTTTCCATGGTTATATCCGTTGCAGTGAAAGGATGTGAAAAGGACAAGAAAGGGGCATGCATGTTTCCGCATACGGCTTTCTGGGTGTCAGCAGAATTACGATGCAACCATGTGCAATGTTTTTTCTCCTGCAAAGTCATAGCCGCATGCCAAAGTCATAGCCGCATGCCTTCCCACAGATCCATTTTAAGCGAAACCAGAGGCACACCCTTTTCGCGATATCCTCTTCACTAGGAGTGTGATACGCAACCACTCAGTTTGCTCGTATAAAGCCGCGATACAACCAGGTTGGCCTTTCCCTGGTTATATCCTTTTTGCATACCACCGTTGCGAGGAAAGGGAAAAGAGACATGCATGTTTCCGCATACGGGTTTTTGGGTGTCAGCAGAATTACGATGCAACCACGTGGTTTTTCTTATGAAAAGTCATAGCCGCATGCCTTCCCACAGGTCCACTTTGCGAATCTTTGCGAAACCAGAGGTACATCCTTTACATATGTTTTCACGATATTCTCTTCACTGTTTCACTATTCATCTTGCCGCACTCACTCCGCTCAAAGCTCTGCTCGAGCGTCGGCCTTGTTCACCCGCACCTTCCAAGATTCTTTCGGCGATCAAAAACGCTGGTTTTCGTCTTATCTTCGGAGGTTGTTTTTTTTTGGTGATTGTTCCTCTCAAATCTTACAGTATGGGCAATGGTTAGATGCTCAGCAATTTTGGTTGGAAGCTAGGAACATTTTCTGGCATTTTCTGTTGGTGTCAGGTTTCATGCTGTGGCCATGTGGACAGGACTCTTTTTCCCACCTGCAGCTATGGAATGCTACGGATCCCACTCTGGAGGCAAGTCACAGCCCCACCTGTTTGACATCATTGATCGATATTGATCGCATGCTTACAGTGCAAATACTGGCGGCGCTGGGGCAGCGAGAGGGGGCAGCTAGCTGCCTTCACAACGGCAGTGGCTGGGTCACCCACTGTTACCATCTTCAATTTTTCAATATTTTTCAGCTGTGCTGCATGTGGTACTTTGGGCCTGGCGCGTTGGCGTGATGTTGGGTGGGCATGCGCGTCTTGCAGGGTCTAAGCAGCCATATGCCATGTGTCTCAGCATGACCCAGCCGTCCCTGTTGTGATGGAGGTTGTGGCTGGAAGGAAGGGGGTTCAATGTGCGATTCATGGCGTGCATGTCGCGCTCAGCTTCCATGCTTGGTTTGTTGGTGCCAGGTCTGCGTGGTTTTATAAGCTTTGCACTCTTACCTTCTCGATCTCAGATGTTAAATTGCTGTGACATGCCCAGTTCGGATTTGACATTTGTGCATATTTGTGCAAATGTGTTGTCACTTGTCACTCTGTTGTTCGTTCGTTCTTTATTTATGGCAAATTATGGCTTTATTTCGCTGTTTTGTGTCAGGATGCAGCCAGTGCGACACGCATTCTCGGCAACACATCAGGCATTGCAGGATTGCTGAGTTTGGTCGCAGCTCGTTTGCACTTGCCATTCTTATCTTTGAAGGTCCGCAGAACTACCTTTCTGCAGAGCCCAGGTCAACCAAGCTGGGGGGAAACTCTCTGATTACATAGGCTGGACGCAGCAAAGGTTGCATTTGCGATCATTTGCAAATGCTTCATCCGGCAAAATCAATGATAAATTGCTTTGCTCATGTACGTTTGCAGCCAGTTTATGCTGCGAGAACGTTCCTATTCAATTTTATTCGTGCTATTGCAAGCTTCTCCTTTCGCCTTTCGTCTCGTTTTGTACTGTGAGTGCACGGCATACACCGATGTATACAGATAGCAATTCTATGCAATTCTGAATGGCATCCTTGCACCATGGCTGGCAGACCTACAATGCCTGCTTGGGGTACTCGTAATTACTGTAAAAGATGTAAAAGGCAATCTCACTTTGATCTTACGGTCCTTGCCTTGCTGCTACAGGGCGGAAGCCTGGCTTTCTGATTGGCCCCATGAGTTCCTTGGATATGACTAATGAATTACCAATGATTGGAAGAAAGAAAGGAGCGAAGCGTCACTGTTTTGCTGTTCGAAGCGCCTTGTGCCCTGCCAAAGGCAATGTGGTGCTGGGAGTGCTTGTAGTGCTGAACCCGCTTAATCGGCCTCTCATAGCCGTTTGCCGTGTCCTCCGCTTGCACCTTGGCGAATCACATCACTTTCTTGCAAATCGATGGCAGTGAAAAGGAAATACATTCACGCAAATACAGTACATAATTTGAACATATTTGAACTAATATGTACACACATACATTACGTTGCAATACATTGCATTACATTAAAATTGCATTGCATTACATTACATTACATACACACTAGACTGCACTACACCACACCACACCGCACTGCATTACATTACACTACATCACATCACATCACATCACATCACATGACACTACATACAATAGCTATATGATGATCGATCTAAAGGTCCTTGTAAAAAGTTTTAATTGCGAAGACCGTTCATGTTATGCTGGGAACCCTCGCGAAAGCTTTTTTTGGGGAGTTCGCGAAATATTTTTTTTTGCGAAAGTTTCGCGAAAGTTGGATATTATGAATCATTATCATTGTATACCGCCCGGGGGTCCGGCAGGAGAATGGTACCGCACATTTGCCTTCCCTTCATAGGTAGCAGCCAAGTTTCTGAGGATGAGGCTTCGCCACAGCCAAATACCATGGTCTTGAAGCACATCCTTGCACCTGCCGCTGGTACTGCCTGATGTTGCTTTCTGAAGTCTGAAGAAACAAGATCCAAACGCAGCAGCCAAGCTTCCAAAGGTGAGGCTTTGCGAGAGCCAAACACCAAGGTCCCTGGTGTTTATTTTCCCTCTGATGCGCCCCCTGCTGATGGCTGGGGTCTGCGGATAGGGGCATTTTCGCGAAAGTTCCGCGAAAGTTTTGCGAAAGAGTGGGTGAAAGTATGTGAAAGTCAAAGTGCATTTTGAAGGGAGTGGCCTAGTAAGCCTTGCAAAAAAAGCCTAATCAGCAACAACTTGTCCTGCGAAGGGGATTCCGTGATGCTAGCTGCATGCTTACAAGGCTATGACGAAGTTATCCGTGATAATTTAGTGTGTGATTTGGCAGGTGATGCATGAATCTTCATGATTCGCGAAACTTTTTTATTCGCGAAGAATGGCCGATTGCAGATGTTTGCAGATAAAGGATTTTAGATCAACCGCCATATGTAGATTTTGTATTTAATCTAAATTTATATGTTATATGTATATCAAATTAATTTCTAATTATAAATATACATCTATGGTGGCATTTAAATATGTATACATATTTAATACACACACATATACTATAATATATATATATATATATCGAAGGGGTTTATGCTGCTGTTGCGTGTGTGGGCGTGTTTGCTGGTCACCTGATGTTGATGTTTGGAACAACCACGGGCCATCCTTCGACCAGGATTCTCACAACCTTCTCGAATACTGTCATGTGCACTGCAGCTGTCGCAGATGCATTTTGGCTGCGTTGGACTGGATTTAAGCTGAGTCGAGAGTCTTTCAAGATCTACAAGGCCGAAGATATTTGTAGAGGACGCCTGTTCACTTGCCAAATCACTGCCTCACTCCGCAAGGTTTGTTCAAGCAGCGACTTGGCGCTTGCAATGTCGCGGATGCAGACAGCCACTGGTCGCCATCTCGGATTGCCTAGTGGGACCCGTGGACCAATGCAGTCACTTCTCTGTTGATTTTCGGTGATTCGATTGATATCGATTGATCAGGTTTGGCCATGCTGCTTACCCCATTCATTGAGGGCAGGACTCTGGTTAGCCATTTGTGTAGCCAGAAATGTATATCGTAATTACTGTACTAGTACATTTTGAACATAGTTTCAACATGTTTCAACATGTTTCAACGTTTGGATGCGACATCATGCGACTCTATGATGAAGGATTTTGCACCTTTCGCCGTGGTCACCGCATGGCATCAAGTACGTGTATGCCGCTGCTTGGCTGCACGGCATCAAGGCATTGTGGATTCACGGGATGTGTGCGCGTGTGTCTATTGAGTGTGTGACCTTCCTTGGCTGCATGTCTGTTGCACCCAGCTAGTGACTATGGATTTTGTATGGTTTTGTCAGGTGTCCGGTAGCTTGGGTACATGATGGTACATGACTCCAAAAAGTGTACTGTTTATCGATGACATCGATGTTAAGCAGCTTGTTGCTGCTTTTGTTTGAGGCAAAGGCAGCCATTGCAGCTGTGCATGCGGTTTTCGTGGCCACCCTGTTGGAGGTGGTGAACATGGTTCGGCATCGAAGCCACTGAGCCAATACTGGGACAACATTGTTCTCACATTTTCTCACAAATTGGGACGGGTACAGCCCGGTGCAGCCAGAAGCCATTTGGAACAGGAGACTTTGGACAAGTCCAACAGGGCCACTGCCAAAATGACCCTGGACATGACACTTGGCAGGTTGTTCTGTTTTGTAATATACCGAGCGATGCCCCCTAAACCTAAACCGATGACCATGGAATCAGTATTATGTTCAGACCGTCGCACATATGGGGTGGCATTGGCAATGACATGAATTGACATGCATCATTCACGAACGATGTACAATGTACAGTATGTTTTGATATGGTATGTATTGTTTTGTGATGATATGTCATGTCATGTGCATCCTGTGTTTGTTTCAAGGCTTCCGAGCTCTGAGCTCTAACTGCAGAGCATTGAGAGTCCGTATCGGTTTTGGATATGTTTTTGACCTGGGTCATTCTGTAGCTAGTTGACCGATCATGACCGAGGCTCTTGCCTTGCAGTAGTTCCACAATGACTTACTTGTAGTGACGTAGTGGCCGCATGTTGTGGCAGCTGTTTGGCTGCGAGTGAACAGTGGCTGAGGATCAATCCTTTTGGCTTTGTCCGGATATTCTCTGAAGGTACACAGGCAGGTACAAGTGGCAACTGACAAGATTTTATAACAGACGTCCAGACGGAAGGATTATATCATTAGGTCTCAGGTAGGCAAGAGGATACATCAGAGATCATCAGAGTAGATACCGCGGTCTTCTGTTGCTGAAGGCACTTCGGAAGC
The DNA here is from genome assembly GCA_947184155.2 of Cladocopium goreaui. Lineage (NCBI taxonomy): Eukaryota > Dinophyceae > Suessiales > Symbiodiniaceae > Cladocopium > Cladocopium goreaui. Next base: position 303,681 of record CAMXCT020000028.1, read on the forward strand.
TTGTCATGATCACTACCTTGCAGATGCACCTTGTTTCAATGGATAAAGATGTGCACACTGTTTTGACACACTTTCAAGTTGCAAAACTGAGATACGATTGAGGGGATCTAGAGCAGCTAGATGAAATAAAGTCAAGTCGATCAGGTTCATAGAAGGCAAGAACCTGAGCGACGTCATCCAGGCAGATTCATGGTGTGTTCATGGTGCACTGGTTTCTTCCCGTTTCCTTCCGCATGGCTCACAAGCTGCTGCACAGGCATGGATTCGAGATCATCTCAAGTGGTCAGTCACACAGGTGCCTTCCTGCATAATGATGCATAGACTGCAGCCGAAACGGAACAAGCAACTGAATGAATCATATGAATCACACATCAATCAATACAAAATAATACTCGTACAAATCGACACGAATTACGCATTTTGAAGGTGAGGAATTTCATTGTGGCGCCCAGCTCTCAGGCATAGCAGCACATGCTGTGCCAAGAATCTGCCGGTCCTGTGACTGAGGTATGGAATGCTTTGCACGCGTCTTGGCTGCAGCAATAGGCAATATCTGGTCACTATCCACTATCTGGTTGCACCTGGTATCATTTGGTGATTTAGGGTTTCTTGGATAGTTTCATTTTCTGAAAAGTCGATACCAAGATGCTGAATCCTCATGGCATGTACATAGAAGCTCCAGTTTCTGGCAGAGTGTTGGCCTTGTGGCAGGGCCTAAAAAGTGCCTTGTCAGAGTGTGCTGAGATGCATCACTCACAGAAGAGCGTACAGAACATTCTTTCTGTTATTCTTTGTCGGAGGGCAACTGGCCTGTCAGCAACTCCTTGGATGCTTCGAAATTTCAGCCCACGAGGACTTGAGGGCCATGAACCGACCACTTGTGAACTAAGCAATGGATAAAAATGAGATAAATTGAGATGTTGCGGAGGATTCACTACCATCACAAACCTGCTGAACTTTTTTGCCTTCACCGCACGGGGGCTCTCACCTAGCTCGTGGCTCTTTTTGTCAATGATGGCCTGCCCCTCAGATAAACGCATCAGAGATGTTTGTGCTCACATGATCTTTTCGAGGTTCCAATGCTGCCTGGCGTAAATGGTGCTAGTGCAACGGCCTTGAAGGCTGTGGCACAGGACATCGCTGCCAACCAGGCAGAAAGAAGATGAACGAAGCCTACTGCGAGTCACAGCATGAGATAGCCCGAGCTCAATGCTCCTTTCAAATGCCCTTCACTAAATGTCGATAAACTTTGGAGAGAGGGAGAGGGATTTCGGCGCGACGCATTTCAGAGGGGATCATCTGAGTGTGCCTGTGGGGTTGTGACATGCCTGTGGTCAAAATCATGTAAAGATATGTAATTGCTTGATATCTTGCAGCATGATACATTGTAGCATGCACCAATCTATGTCATTTGCAACTGGCCGCTGGGTTTGCTTGTATAGGTATATTATGATAGCATATTGATAGGTACAGATGCAGATATAGACATAGATTAGTAGGATAGCTCGGATCGGCGTGGGTTTAGATTGCATTAAAATTGATTAGATGAGATTAGATTAGCAGACAGATAGACAGACAGGCAGATAGATAGACCGATAGATAGATAGATAGACAGAGAGACAGATAGACAGATAGAAAGATAGAAAGATAACAGGACAGACAGATAGACAGATTAAATAGACAGATAGATAGGTAGGTAGATAGAAAGAAAGATAGATAGATAGATAGGATAGATTAGATCAGACTAGATTTGATCATATTAGATCAGATTAGATTAGATAGATTAGGTAGATTAGACAGATTAGATAGATTAGGTAGGTTAGGTAGATTAGATAGATTCAATAGATGAGGTAAACTAGATAGGTTAGATAGATAGATGGTTCCTTCATCAGTTTGCTTGATCAGTACTAGACTAATTATACCAGTAATTAGTACCGCACAAGGCGGTGACGCAGGTTTCAGAATAGGAAACCTATAGGAGAGCTTGGTTGTTGCGAATCACGGATGGCAGAGCGAATCCACTTATGGACTGAAAGGTGGTTGGAGTTGTGTTTTTTGGGAGTGGTTACAATGGTTGCAGTGGTCACCTGGTCGGTCACCTCACCCGCAACTGCTGGATGTAGTGTGGTGTAGTGCAGCTGTAGTTGTACTTGTAGTGTAGTGGAGTTGTAGTTGTGGTGCAGTGTAATTAGTTCAGTGTTGAGCGTAGTGTAATGTAATGTAGGGTAGTGTAGTGTAGTCTAGCGTAGTGTGTGTAAAGTAGCGTAGTTGTAGCTGTAGTTGTAGTTAGCGTGGTGTGGTGTAGCATAGTGTAATGTAATTGGTGTAGTGTAGTTGTAGTTGTAGTTAGCGTAGTGTGGTGTAGTGTAGGGGGGCGTAGTGTAGACTAGTGCAATGTAATTAGTGTAGCGTAGCGTAATGCAATGTAGCGTACTTGTAGCTGTAGCTGTAGCTGTAGTTAGTGGAGTGGAGTGGAGTGGAGTGTAATGTAATTAGTGCAGTGTAGTGTAATGTAGTGTAGTTGTAGTTGTAGTTGTAGTGGAGTGTAGTGTAGTGTAGTGGTCGTAGTTGAAACTGTGACAAAACCCTCACGATTTGCTCACTTTTGGAAAGGTGCAGAATCCCTTGCGCCTGCCACGCGAAACGACATCTGAACGTCGGACATCTCAACTTCCAAAAGTGGTCCGAACATGTGGTGCTTTTAACATGTTGACTTTGACATGTGCTTTGCGCCACAACGGCGTGCACCTTTTCATCTCTCATCTGGCCAGATGGCTCCGCATCCGCCGCTTTAGCGAGCCTACTTTTCGACACTCGGAGCCACAAATCATTGGAAAAACACCGTGTTTCGCGACTGCATCTTCTTTCTTCTCACTCTTTCTCTTCTCTGATCGTCTCTCTTCTGCTCTTCTCCTCTCTGACTCTTCCTACCTCTGCTTTTTCTCCTCTCTGACTCTTCCTACCTCTGCTTTTTCATCTGTCCATATTGTCGGAAGTTTGAATTCGAAACTTCCTTTGGCCATATGACTCATATGACACTATGCTAATCCATGCGGTACCATCGAGGCATGCCCACAGAGTTTGCTGCCGCCGCCACTTCTGGAACAGAGCGCGTTCTTAGCGGGAAAAATCGTTTCCGGATACCAACCAATCATTATGTAATATAGTGTCATCAAATCCAATCCATAGAGGAAACCTGGGCCTCTCGAAAAAGTGCTCCTGTGCCAGACGTAGGTATGTAACTATGTATGAAGCACATTGCATGGGCGTCCTGTGCCAGGGCTTTGGAAAGGGCGAGTTCTCTGCCTGGGCCGTGTTCCCAGGCAAAGGCCAACATAGCTGGAATTTGAGCAAGTCTCAGCAATTGACCACGTGGTTGAAGTCAGCATGCAGATTGTTGAGGTGAACAACTTGAGAGCATTCTCGGGCTCAGTGGCCCCAGTCGTTTATGGGCAGGTACAAAGGGTGGGGGAGGCGTCGGATGACTGTATGCCTGGCTGCCTGGCGTATCAGTTGCACTTGCTAGGTGTATGCAGCAGCCCAAAACCGAGGCCGTTCTATCCATACCATTGTCTTTCACTGGAATGCTTGAGACATTTGTATACATGTGTGTCGTTTCTGTCCAACACTTTCTAATACTTTCTATATCTATAACACATGGCATGCAAGCTTCCCTTGATAAGGCAGAAATCCCGGTCTCACATTCTTCTTGGCTGGGATTTTGGGTGCTTTGCTTCCTCAGGCGCAGCAGTCTCTGCCAGATTTAGTTGCAGAATGCAAACGCTGTGAATCTGCTTTTGCCAGGCAATGCTGCACTATGTCACCGACAGTGACATGGTGGCTTGATGCTTCAGAGTCCTCAGGAGCACATGGACGTTTGCTGGATCATGGCAGGGTTAGCAGGCAAGTCTGACTGGCAAAGTCTTCCATCCTTTTTGGGTGCCACAAGATGCGTTGCCATTCAACAACATTTTACAAGTTTACACTTCAAGCGACGAGGTAATAGTGGTACAAACTGGCGTGGGAAGGTGCAGTACAACCCAGCGCTTTGCCCGCTCTAGGATCCAAATGTGTTGGAAGAATACGTCAAAGTTATAATATGTTATAATGCCGACAGATCGTGAATGAAATCAGCACATCAAATTCTAAATGCACTGTGGTTGTAAGATGCTTTCACAATAATAAATTTCTTTTATTTATTGGAAAGAAGTAGTAGTAATGTACAGTGCATGTGCGCGTAGGCTTTTCTTAAATGAAAACATGTGTCGAGATGTTAAGCTTCTCCCTCCTCCCATCTCTTTTCCTGAATGTCTAGCGCACGCTTCCCGTTCAACTGCAGGGCTTGGGGTTGGATGGTGTTTGCTGCATGTTGCCCCAGTGTCCTGAACTGTTCGCAAACGTTCGCAGTAGTTTGCGGGAGCAGCTTTGGACAGCTTTCCGGACCAGCTTTGAGGCAGCTTCGGGGAGCAGCTTTGGAGTTTTTGGGGGCTTGTTTGGGACGCGGCTTTCGGTAGCAACTTTGAAGAGCAGCTTTGGGGAGCAACTGTGGGGAGCAACTTTGCGGCTTTGCAGCCGCATTGACGAAAAGTTGCTTTTAAGAACGACAACTTTGGAGAGTAGCTTTAGAAAGCAACTTTGGGAAGCAGCTTTCGGAAAACAACTTTCGGGTGCAGCTTTTAGCAGCTTGGGGGAGCAGCTGTTCGGAGCAGCTTTCGATAACAACTTCGGGGAGCGGCTTTGGGGAACAGCTTTGTGGAGCAGGTTTGGGGGGCAGCTTTGGGGAGCAGGAGCAGCTTTGAATGGGGAGCAGCTATGGGGAGTAGCTTTAGAACGCAACTTTGGGGAGCAGCTTTCGGCAGCAACTTTGGGGAGCAGCTTTCGGGAGCCGCTTTGGAGAATAGCTTCGCGGAGCCGCTTTGGGCGACAGGTTTCAAGCATAGCCGCTTTGGGGCAACCGCTTTGCCGAGGTGCTTTGGGGAATAGTTTTGGGAAGCAGCTTCAGGGAACCGCTTTGGGGAGCAGCTTTGGCAAGCTTTCGGAACAACTTTGAGGAACAATTGCTTTGAAGAACAGCAGCTTCGGGGAGCAGCTTTCAGTAGCAACTTTGGGGAGCAGCTTTCGGGAGCCGCTTTGCAGAATAGATTTGGGAAATTGTTTTGGGGTATAGGTTTGAAGAATCGCAGCTTTGGGGCAACAGCTTGGACAGCAGCTTTGGGGAGCAGCTTCGGGGAACAGCTTTGGGGAACAGCTTAGGGGAGCAGCTTTGGACAACTTTCCGGAACAGCTTTGAGGAACACTTGCTTTCAAGAACAGCAGCTTTCGGGCACACATTTAAAAGGAATTTCGGGGAGCAGTTTTCAGTAGCAACTTTGAGGAGCAGCTTTGGGGAGCTGCTTTTGGGAGCGCTTTTGGTGGAAGCTTTGGGGGCGCCGCTTTGAGAAAACCGCTTGGGGAAGCAGCTTTTGGGCGAACATTTGGTAGGAGGTGAGGAGTCGCGGGCTTCCGACTGGTATTGTCGACTGCCCGTATTTATTCAGGTTTTTTCTTTTGCGTTTGTCAGCTAGACTGGGACCAGCTCTCGCCTCAATGTGCTTAGCTGCTGGCTCACTTCAGAGTCAGACACTCTATTTTGCGACGGACTGCATTTTCATGTTGCAGTTTGGGATTGATAGGTATAACTCCCTGATTTGTTCTTTCTCACGGTTGCGGCTGTCAGCAAGGCCCGGCCTGACCTCCTAGATATTTTAGCTTTGAAACTTTGCACATATGGTCTTATTGGTTTAAGAGTGCCGAGACATATCCGTTATGTTGGATTTTTGTTCCCCTACCTGAGCTCTCATTGGTTATGATTCGTTGTAGCTTCGGGAATCCCAGTTTGTGAGTTAGCACAACTGCGCGGAATCTGACATATGATATCATATGGTACCCTGATATTTTTGGGGGCTTTTTTGGGATTGCGCTTTTTGGGTATGCTCCTACCGGCTTGTCCCTTATTCTGCTAGCCTGGGGTGTGCAACGAGCAGGCTTTCCTATAGGATACAAATTATGAATTATCGTTTTAATTTTATAGTGTTATTTCGGATTATACCTATTCCAAAAATTTGTATCTTAAATATATCGATTTATTCTTATCGTAATTCCCCTTTGTTGGCGACAGCGGGCGGGCCTTAATATTTCTGTATTATATTTTAAATATATATTTTTATATATATTAATTATTTTATTTAAATAATTATATTTAATTTTATTTCTATATATTTATATAATATATTAAAATAAACAAAATCAACATTATATAATAATTAGAATGTATAAAATATTTATGAGAAAATTAATTAATAATTATAAAATATAAATTAATATTTAATAAATAATAAAATAAAATTGTATTTAAATTTAATTTTTTGAATTTTTATATTAAATAAAAAAAAATTAATGTGTATATATTTAATATTAATTATTTAAAATATGAATTTATAATATATTTTATAAAA